>JAKOGI010000845.1:0-90000 GCA_029747015.1 Carnegiea gigantea | reverse complement strand
CATTATATGGATGTGCAAATACCAATCTCAAAGAGGATTTAAGTGAAGTTCCATTGAAAAGGGGTCACAAGCATGAAGTTTGTGGGCATGTAAGGTCAATTGTGATGTTTAAGTCACTTCAATAGATCGGTGTACTTGTTTTTCACAATGTTGTTATTTTTATGGCTACATTGTGATTGATATCAAAATATCTAAAAGTAATTTTTTAGTTAAGTCATTATATATGGATGACTTACTAATAGCTAGAAATGGTATAGAGTTACTAAGTAAGGCAAAAGGTCTTGTCATCATCTAACTTTGAGATGATTAATAGGGATAAAGTAGTGTATACTCTTGAAATAAATTTTGAGAGAATATTCAAATAGGTTATTCTTTTTCCTAAAGAGAATTATATCAAAAGATCTTTGAATAATCTAATACAAATAATTATGACCCTATTAGTACTCATATCAACAAAGATGAAGCCTTATAGTAAAATGTGTCCACACTCTATTCGAAAAGGACTACTAACCAGAACTTTCTTTGTTAAGTGTGGTTAGAAGTCTATTGCATGATATATTGCATAGTAGACTATGTATCTTTAAACAGTTATCAACAGGACCCAAGACTTATATAGTGGCAGACAGTTAATTCATGAGGTACCTAAAAGGAACCCCTTATCATGCATTTTTGGTACATATGCAACAACTTGAATCAAAAAAGGAGCAATGATCTTTACTGTGGCTGGTTTCGATGAGAAATGAGCCTCCCAACATGTCTTCCAACATAGCAATAGTACTAAGTGTCAAGAACTAGTCATATCTTACCTTGTTATAAGAAGAGTTTATGGCTCTATCCGTAAAAGTACAAGAGTCTTTTTGGTTAAAGAGGTACTTAGATTATTTGGTTGGTGAAGTGTATACTACTGTCTAGTAATGGTTTACTGGGATAAATTGTGATCACATGTATTAAGAACCTTAGGTATTATCATAAGAATAAATTGATTGGACATAAAGTTCAATTTTGTGAATGACATGCTGAGACACAAAGAGAGTGAGCATAAATTACTATCCTACGAAGGGTTGTAGAGCCATTGAGCTAGCCCTGGTAAGGGGACGTGCTTCTTGAGCACATAAAAGCTTAACGGTCTTTGTAGATAACGACAATTATGTCTTGGCATGTGTTCATTAATGGTTTTCTCGATGTTCGCAAGTGATTGTCTAATATTGTTAAATTCAAATAAGTTGTTCTGCATACACTACTTATTATTAGAAAGTTTGAATATACTTCTTATTCATGGATGTTTATTGTATATTCTTGAATGTGAAAAATATGTCAGGTGGACTTGAGGTTAGCCCTCTCACATGGGTAACGACCTCCATTAATTTGAGTATCAATAAGATATGAGATAAGATTTTAAATAAAATTATCACAAGGATAATAATGAGAACCTATTAACTTAAAATCATGAATGTCACCTGATAATGATGGAAGCTCAGTGTAACGCATAGGTAAAAATGAATGTTACCTAGTCTACCTTAAAGAGGCTAAGTGTGAGTGCAAGTTAATTGGTAGATTTGGGAACTTAGTTTAGACAACAAAATTTTCAAATATCACCTGTACAGCAATTTGGTTATAAAACCAAAAGACATATGCTCCATGGGAAAAGAGAGAATGCTGCAACACATGTTTCATACCCTGTGTGTAAGTGATGACCAATCGAATTAATATGAGTTAAATCTCCACTTTTATTTGTGTGAGACGACAGAAGGTGATCACCTTATATTTGTATCCTCACGACTCCGATAAGTGGATTAAGACCTAATTCAATGTTCATTATCTTAGTATATTGCCAAAGGATCATGAATGATTCGGTCTGGTGCGACATGTTTAGAAAAATTACTTGTATTTAGTCAAGAGTCTCATTATAAGAGGAAGATCATTCATGGAATCTCATTAGTTTCTATTCACTGGTGCAATAGTTATGACATACGGGTCATTATTATGAATATGAAATATGATGATTTGATGACATCAGAGTGAGACATCTTAATGAAATTGAAATGACTTGGGGTACTTACATGCTTTTAACGATTTATGTGCGGTTTTTGATAAGAGGCTATATATTCCTAATAGATGTACTATATAAATCTCTCACACGTATATTAGTTACATGGCCTATTTGCCCAGTATGAAGATTATGCATAAATAAAAGAAAAAAAGTTTTTCTTAAGGTGCAAACAAGCACTCCCTTATGTGACACTGGAAGATGCTGGACTTAGGGCATAATACACCCATAAGGGGTGCAAGCTCAATATGCATAATAAGTTGACGACTTAGCCATCTTAGAAAGCCCAGTTCCTCGACTGGTCCATCTCATATACAAGGGTACTAGTATAAGAGAAAAGAAACATATAAGAAACACTAAGCGTTCCTTAAAGAGAGTTTTCTACAAAAAACCCTAGGGATCTTATGCTATGAGATCGTAAAGGTTCTCTGAATAGTGAGTTCTTTCATCAAATAGTGATTCAAAGCCTAGGTTTGATTGTCTTTGCTAGAGGATTAGGCTAAATCAGTTCACACTTAATTCAATATATTAATTCCTTCACTGATCTTATCAGCATGGCTTACTATACCAATGCAAACACCTTAGTCTGCACCAGATCAATGGAAGCTGGAACAAAGAATTTTAGTTATCATGAATATACCAAATTCTCCAAGAACAGAAGAAAATCAGCTTATTCTTGAATTTTTTTTTTTAAAAAAAAGTGTCATAGCATCAAAACCAGAATTCCTGGGTGAATTAAACCAGCAGGTTGAAACCAGCTGAGTAGCTAATGATTAGATTTTAAGACATTAGGAAGAAAGGTATTGTATTGTAATCCTCCTAGAGTTCACACTTTCCTAGTCTTTGGACCTATATAATATTTGTATTTATATCTTTCCTAATCATGTATCAATTCCTGTACATATAATCATTATTTAAATATAACAAAATCCTAAGGCCGGGGTGAGAAGTGAGAACATACATTCTCACCATATCTTTGCTCTTTACATGGTATCAGAGCCGTTATGTTGACCCGTAACAACCTAAATCCCCACAACGAGTGACAATAGCAAGACCAAAGATGTAACACTACAAGTTAACATCAATGATTCACAGTTATCCTATTGCTTGTGTGCATCAGCCAGCCCGGGCAACATAATTTGCCCTATAATATTTACAAGAGAGAATTATGCAAATTGGAGTCGGCGAGTGATCAATGGGCTTAAATCAAAGAACAAACTTGCCTTTGTCGATGGATCACTTACCAAACTGTTGTAAATCCGCGAGTACATGATTGTACATTGTAGCACTTGAGATCTCATCCTTAGGAATGGGAATGTAATTAGGTTTCTAATCAATTGCTAAGTAACTTATACTAAGCTATATTAAACAATGATAACTAAGTGAGTGATTTTCACCAACTCTACTAATTAGATGTTCCTAAACTAAGTGATAATAACAATGAAACCAATTTTTTTATGAGTTAAACTCATTTCATCTGTTTAATCCTCCAAAAATTCTGAGACTAGGCAACACGTAAAAGAAACATCCAAGAATGGCAAAATCTGTGCATGAGTCAAGTTAACCATGAACAACAAGGACAAAATCCTAGCAACGATGGAGGTTAAGTTAGCAAGATGGAAACTAAATAAGAACAGTGGAGCAACACAATATCTAAAGTCGCAGTAACTCCAGTAATTCCAAATATCAAATGAACCGAAAAATCTCATTTGAATTGAATTAATTCAAAATTGATTTACATGAGTTTATAGGAATGAATCTGCAATGGGAGAAGAAATAAAAAATGAAATGAACAAAAAGAGAACTGAAAAATTTCGATAACCCTACTCTATCTGCTTCTACTTCTACTCTCTGTGCTCTGTGTTGTCTGTGTTCCCCTGCTCGCCTTCCCCGTTGCTCTTCTTCTAGACTGTTACCCTATCAACTCCTCATCTTGCCTTATTAAACCCCCAGTAACTCTATACCTATAACCTTCAATTGATGAAGAGTGATGAAGATGGGAATAAATAACTAATCGCTGAGGTGGAAGGAGGAGAGAGAAGGCCGAGGTAGACGAGACATTGTAACTCTGTGCTTTGGGCCACCAGGAAGAAAGAAAGAGCCGAGGGGTTGTCGGGAGGTCACGTGCGCTGCTCATGCCAGATTATGGAACAGCTGGGCTCCGGCTTCATACTGGGAGAGGAGAAGTGGGACCTTGGCCTGCACACATAACATAATGAACAGGCCCAGCATAAAAAAGAGAAAGAAGGAAAACAAGTGAGGTAGGCTCGGGCCATCTGCACAGCGCATGTTCATTAAATGAAGGCACAGACTGGGCCACCACTGAAGATCTGGTCCTAAGCCACACTTGGGCTAGGCCCATGAAAAAGGAGTAGGGGAAGGAGAGAAGAAAGGCAGCTGGGAAAGAGGAAGGAGGTGCATCTAGGCCTCGGACCTCGACTGCTAGGACGGTTCTGCTTCCTTTTGCTCCTTTCCACTTGATCCAAAGCTTCACTTGAGCATTATTCATTTTTTTTCAAGTTTTTCCAATTGCTACAAAGTAAATGAAAATATCATTAGAATTTCAATGTATTAATTTATTTCAAGCCAATTGCAGATAATACAAGGGTATAAATTAACATAATTTCTGGTTGAACAAGTACCCCCACACCTAAGTTTTGCTCGTTCTCAAGTAAAAGGAAGCAAAAAATCCTAGAAAAGAAAAACAAAATCCTAACTCACTTTTGTAGGAATTACGTCGGCACTTAGTGTGTGCAACAACCCCTTTAAAACCCTAGGTTACCCATAGTAGACGGGGAAGGTCTTGTGAGGGTTTGCCGAATATATACCCATAAAATCTGTAAAAAGACAAAAAAAATTGAAAATCTTATTTATTTTTACAAAAACTTATATATATAACACAAGCCAAAATATATATACACATTCCAATGAGCCCCATCACTCATGTAACCAAAGAATTAGATCACATATAAACAGAATATACACATCAAGAAACTCTTAGTCTCCTCTGATGACATCCATATACAATCTTTCACTCCACTTAGAAATTATGTACAAGCTTGACTGGTAGAACCTCACTTTAGAGATAGAGGAAACACTCCCACTCATGTGTTTAACATTAATAAGGTTCACTTAGCTCTCTTTCAATCATATGAACTACCATAGACTTACTAAGATCCTCCATCCTCCATTACTAAAATGTAATATGCAAAATAATAATCAAGAGGACTTTTCAGGGATGTAATGAGGCAAAGGGCAAAGGGTTAGGAAAGGGACAAACGATTTGGGAAATGATGAGCTAAAAGTCATAGCTAATAAGCAACCAACACTTACACCAAGAATAATGAGCACACACTCACTCAAACAAAATAAGAGCATACTCCACTAGAATGGACCATTGACAATGAGTACATATAATGACAATGTTCATGCCAAACACTCTTATTCACAACGCTTTCTTTTTGATTTTTTTTTTTGAGATTTTTTCATCTTTTTTTCAATCTTCTTTTTTCATTTTTTCTCATTGGAATTTTTTCACCCTTTTTTTCATTTTTTTTCTTGCTTTTTTTTTCCCTGTTAAGAAAATGAAAGAATGGCATGCATAAGAATAACATAAGTTAATTTCTAAATGATCACAATGATACATCCCCTAATATACTAAAATCAACCACCAACTACATAGGTTACCGAAAGCTACTTACCAAATAATGAAGTGTTACCTCGCTAGTCTTGGCTTAGGTATAGGAAAATATGTTTAGGCTGGGGCTTGAAATGAAGGGTTCACAACAAAAAGGTCAAGGCTCAAAAGGGGTAACTAAGGTTAACACATTCCACTCAAGGATGGCAATTTGGCTATGCAGTTTACAAAACAAAGAATGCCTCTATCATATTATGATAATGCATATACTAAATGGGATTTCAAAGAGAATCAAAGCAAGTTCTAGGGATGCAATTGTGAAGAGACACATATAAAGAAAAACGAAACCAAAAATGATGAACTAAGTCTTTAAGGCCCAAAATCTCATAGGTTCACTTAGCAAAGTTAAGCTTGCTTAGAAATAATGTTGGGGTTAGGATTGTATGCAAACATCACATTTTGGATCAAGTTCTATCAATGTGCACATCTATATACAACCTAATACTAAGGGTACAAGCGAACATAATCAGAATAACACATGTGTTCCCCAAAATAAAGCAAAAATCTTTTTAGATTTTCAAAATTTTCAATTTTTTTTTCAATTTTTTAATTTTCTTAAATTTTGAAATAAAGTTTCCCTACCCCATACCTAAATTAGACAATGTCTTCATTGGAAGTGAAAGGAAACATAAAACATAAAAAATAAAAACTATAAATAAAAACAAATATGTGTGTGTGTGTGTGTGTGTGTGTGTGTGTGTGTGTGTGTGTGTGTACCCGAAAACAAAAAGGACCTAACTCAAAAGTTAATGTACAACATATACACACAAGAGATATAAGCCAAAAAGTATCCAAATATACAAAAGAAAAGAAAAATGAGAAAAAGAGAAAGGAAAGGAAAAATTTCAAGGAAACTAGGTCGGGTGCTAAGTACACGCGAACTATCTCAGAAGCTTAATCACTAATCAAGACTCAGCTCATAGAGTATCACTCCACATCTTCTTTACTCGAATGCTCCAACAATTGCTTCAACTGTTGGCATTCACCTTGAATATGGCACCATTCTTAGGATCTTAAACTTCAACTGCACCATAGGGAAAAACACGTGAAACAATATGGAGATACGTCCATCGGGACCTTAATTTCCCTGGAAATAAATGGAGATTAGAGTCATGTAAGAGTACTTTCATTCCTGGGCAAACTCTTTCCTGAGAATATGTTTGTCATGAAATAGCTTAGTCCTCTCCTTGTAAGATCGACTACTCTCATAAGCCTTAGCTCTTATCTCTTCAAGCTCACTTAGTTGTAGTCTTCGCTCCTCATCGGCCTTAGTGAAGTCATAACTGAGGATCTTAATAGCTAACTAAACTCAATACTCCATCTCAATAGGGAGACGACAAGGCTTACCATAAACCACCCTATAAGGTGACATAGGCAAGGGAGTTTTGAAAGCTATCCTGTACGACCAAAGAGCATCGATAAGCTCGCCAGCCTAATCCTTCCTATTTCTGCTCACAGTCTTCTCTAGAATCTACTTAATTTGCTAATTGGATACTTCAACCTAGCTACTAGTTTGGGGATAGTAGGGGGTTGCTAGCCTAGTACCTCTTTAATAAGGCATCAAAAGATCTGTTATTAAAATAGCTACCCAGATTACTAATGATAGCATAGGGCATGCCAAATCTAGTGACGACGCTCTTTGTAAGGAACTTCACAACCATCTTGGCATCATAGGTCCTAGAAGGGATGGCCTCAACCCACTTAGAAACATAATCCACAACAAATTGAATGTACTCATTCCCAGAAGATGATCAAAATGATCCCACGAAATCTATACCCCACACATCAAAAATCTCCATAACAATGATGGGATTAAGTGGCATCATATCTCTTTTACTTATTCTGCCTAACGCTTGGCACCTAGGCTAACTCTTACAATATTCAAAAGCGTCCCTAAATAAGGTCGGCCAACAGAAACCACATTGAAGAACTTTGGTTGTAGTCTTCCTCCAATTAAAATATCCCCACATGCTTGGTCATGACAAAATGAAAGGACACTTCTCACGTCATGATTAGGAATACACCTCTGAAAGACTTGGTTAGAACAGTACTTAAACAAATAAGGGTCATCCCAAACAAAGAATTTCACAAGGTGGGAGAACCTATCCCTATCAGTCTTGGCCCAACCCTAGGGGATCCCATGAGAAACTAGATAGTTCACAATGTCAGCGTACCAAGGATCAGGATGGACATCATATAATTGCTCATTGGGGAAGTGTTCAGAAATACTTGACTCACTCTCTTTGCTATAAAGAATCCTAGACAAATGGTCAGCTATAAGGTTCTTGAACCTTTCTTATCCCTAATCTCACAGTCAAACTCTTGCAAAAGCGAAATCCATCTCACAATTCTAGGCTTAGCATCTTTGTTAGAAAGAATGTGCTTAAGAGCAGAGTGATCAGTATAGACCATCACATGAGGCCTAATCAAGTAAGGTCAAAACTTCTCAAAGCCAAAGATCATAGCCAAATATTCTTTCTCCGTAATAGTATAGTTCAGTTGGGCATCAGAGTCCGACTAGCATAATAGATAATATGGGACTTCTTATCAACATGCTCTCCTAGAACAATCCCAATAGCATAATCATACACGTCACATATCAATTCAAATGATTCCCCCCAAATGGGAGGATGAAAAATAGGAGTAGAGTTTACTTTCTTAAGCTTAGTGAATCCCACAAGATGCTCCTTAGAGAAGTGAAATGGCACATCCTTAGGTAATAAGTTGGTCAAGGGCTTTGCTACTTTACTAAAGTCCTCAATGAAAGGACAATAGAAGTCAACATGCCGAAGAAATGATTTCACCTCTTTCACACAAGCGGGAGCGGGAAAATTAATAATCAAGTCAGTGTTAGCCTTATCTACCTCAATTTCATCTCTAGAAATAATGTGTCCTGAGACTATCCCCTTTTTAATCATGAAGTAACATTTGTCCTAGTTCAAAGTCAAGTTTTTTCTCGCTACACCTTTCCAACACTTTTTCTCAAATTAGACAGATAATCATCAAAGGAATATCCAAATATAGAAAAGTCATCCATGAAAATTTTCATACACTGCTCAAACAAATATGAGAAAATAGAAATCATGCATCTCTGAAATGTAGCAGGAGCATTACATAGTGTAAACGACATTCTCCTAAAGGCATAAGCCCCAAATGGATAAGTGAAAGTAGGCTTCTCATAATCTGACAAGAGTCTTCTCGCAATCCTCAGGAGCAATAGAAGCAATGTCCTACCAGCCTCTCTGATATTTGGTAAAGAAAGGGAAGGGGAAAATGGCATTGTCTAGTGAGAAGATTCGATTTCCTATAATCTATGCACACATATCACCCAGATTGGACTCGAGTAGAAGCTAACTTGTTCTTATCATTTCTAATCATGGTAACACCGTCATTGTTAGGAACAACTTGAATAAGACTAACCCACTCACTATCAAAAATGGGATAAATAATCCCATGGTCTAACCATTTCAGCACTTCCTTTTTAACTACTTCTTGTAGAGTTGGGTTCAAACACCTTTGGCAGTCTCAATAGGGCTTAGCATTGTCCACCATTTGAATTCTATGTTGCACAATGGAGGGACTAATACCCTTGATATCCTCTACAGTCTAACCTATAGCTTCCTTATTCTCTCTAAGTAAGGCAGTCAATTTGTCTTCTTGGTCTGGATCTAGATTAGAAGCAATAAGACCAGGTAAGGATTCATCAGGTCCTAGGAATGAATACCTAAGAGAGTTAGGATGAAGTTTCAATTCAATAGCAGGAGGAAAAATAGACTAATGAGCATATTCAATAGCAAAAGCAAGCAAATAGCCATCAACAAAGCACAAACCATCAAATTTATGTATATCATATTTAGGCTCATCATCCATGAGAAATGACTCATACTTAGCAGCAAACATATCATCAAAATAATTGAATAACAATCTTCTACCCAGTTCAGAATAGAAAAATCCATATCATCAAAACCAGGAGGATGTCTTTACATGTTAAAGATGTTCAGTTCTAAGATCATATTGTCAAAAGACAGTCTCATCATACCATTCCTGCAGTTAATGAGGGCATTGGCTGTAGCAAAGAAAGGACGCCCTAAAATCACATGAACTTAACCAGCTACATTGGACACTTTGTCAGTCTCAATAACAAAAAAGTCCATACGGTAAATGAATTCACCCACTCTAATCAGCACATCCTCAACTATGGCTCTAGGGTAAATGACTAGCTTCGAGTAAAAAAATGTTGATTTTGACTTGAGAGAAGCTCTCTCTTATCTTCCCAATATAAGCTTGGTATTTCTTCTTAAGCCTATGGGGAAAAGGAGGTAAAGACTTATGAACTTTCTCAAGAGAAAAAGGATAAGAAGAATCCTTAGGATGTGAAGGATACGATGAATTAGAAGAATCCTTCTCCTTGGGCTCCTCTATATCAGAATGTGACTCAAAAGGAAGAGGAATATCAGAATCATTGGGGCCACCATTAGTATCATCTCTTAACTTACTGGATGAACAAGTTTCTGGAGAAGAAAAAGAGGGAGAAGAAATTTGTAAGAATTGGTGAGAATACATCCAGGATTCATTAGGATTTCTCACTTAATTATGAATCTCTCGACCAGATTGAAGAGATATAACTATATTCACTTCCCTCATAGGCTTACTAGGTTAACACTAGAAGAAGAAGTGGTATGACCTGTGGGATTCACCTTAGGTTGACTTGAAAAAGTACCTGGTTCCCTAGAAGATGATGCTAACTGAAAAAATTGTTCAGTCATCACTCTCATCATTCTTTCCATATTAGCATTAATTATTCTCTGCACATTATTATTAATTCTCTTCTCAATTTTATCAATGTCAGTATAATCAGGAGGAGCTTCAACTAAAGCTGCAGGAAGTGGAGGTCTAGGTGCATTGGGCACACTTAAAAAATTCGGTCTTCGAAAAGTATTAGAGGGAAAGGGGATGAGTTGGGAATTGTTTATAGGAAACACTCCAAGCTGGGAGTCAAAGACCGTAGTATTTGGTCCATTACTCTAAGAAAAGTTAGGGTGATTTCTCCACTCTGGATTGTAGTAAGGGGAAAAGGGGTCATTCTTAGGTCTCTAAAAAGCCATACTCGCTTGCTCCAGTCCAGTTGCTAACTGGTGCACGAAATAAGGACAAGCACTCAGTGAATGATCTAAAGCCTAACAGTGAAAATAGGACACCATAGAAGTCTGAGATATCTGGGGAATCTGGGGAGACAACCCCTTCAACATGTTTTGTAACATAACAATCTTAAACTTTAAGTCACTCACATTAGAAATAGAATGCAACCCACCCGTTGCAAACTGAGAACTTAGAATGTCATCTCTAGTAGTTTTCCACTATATAGTCTTCTCAGCGAAGTCCTCTAGAAATTCCCAAGTAGCAGTGGCGCTCTTGGAAAGAAAGCCACCCTGACACATGGACTTTAACGTAGCTCTAGTCCATTGGTTAAGTCCTTTATAAACAATTCAGCATAAGCGTGGTTGGTCTAAGCTATGATGGGGACATTGGGCCAATAAAGTTTTGAGCATATCAAAGTATTTCCAAAATGGTTCCCTATCTAGCTGCACAAATTGATTAATCTTATTCCTTAACTTAACAGTCTTGACATTAAGAAAATATTTTCTTAAGAAAAATCTCACAAAATCTTTTGAAAAAGTAACAGAATTAGCTGCCATGCCATACATCCATTGTTTAGAAGAATCTTTCAAAGCAAATGAAATCAATTTCGTTCTCACAACATCAATGCGGATATTAGGAAAATGCATCATAGAACATACTTCTTCGAATTCCTCAAAAACAAATAGGCATCATCCAAAGCCATGAATTTAGGGAGCACTTAAGTATAGTAAAGTCTCAACTCGAAAGTCACACTTGGTCCTAGGTCAGGTAAAGTAAAACAAGATGGCAAACTATTTCTAGGAGGATAGAAAATATCACTAAGATCTCCTTTTTGCCATTTCTTGCAATTCTAGGTTAGGCTTTGGTTTAAGCTCGGGTTTTAGGTCAATGTCAGATTTACTTCTAATAAGTCTACTACTTTTAGGGTCTCTAACCCAAAGTTCATGTAAATCCCACACCCTCACAAAAGGATACATTTTTGGTCTTCCACATTTTCTAATTTTTTAGATTTTGTATTTTTCTATTTTTCCCCTTTCTTTTAACACTCAAAACAAAGTTAGAAAACGAATCAAGCCTTGAAACAGAATAAAACCATAAAGTGATCCAATTCTAGAAATAAAACGAAACAAAAACACAAATAAGCTAAAAGAAGATATAAAATAAACTAAAACCTAAATAACCCAAATCTTGAAATAAATTAGAACAGAAAAGAAAGCTCCTAAATTCAGAACTCTATGCATACTAAATTTAACACAATCACTAGGGACATCAATATAATTATTTTCAAATTTTTTCTGTCCCTGAATAATGCATAAAATTGCAAACAAAAAATTAGTTCCAAAAATCACAGAAAATTCCAAACAATCCTAACAAATCCAGAAAAATTCACATAGACCCTTAAAGTCATGCCAAATCCATGAAAAATATTAGAATAGAAAAATTCTGACCAGAACAACTGCAAAAGATTCAAATAGAATATAGAAATCCTAAAAAATCTTACCGTGATAAGTTTCTAGTTTTCTAGTCTTCACTCCTTTTCTGTTTCTACATAACTTCAACATATCAGTTAGTACTATTTTTAAACAGTAAAAGAGACACTAATAATAAGACTAAATTGATCCTAAAACAAAAGCAAAATTAAAATATTATCTCAAATCAAAAATCAAAAATAATATAAACTAAACTAAAACTAAATCAAATCAAAAATCAAAAATACGGAAACGAAAATAACCCAATGACTCTAATAACAAAACTACAACTCGACACAAACTAATTTCACAAACCCATTCCTCGGCATTAGCACCAAAAAGTGGTTGTAAAATCTGCAACTGCATGATTGTTCATTGTAGCACTTAAGATGTCATCCTCAGGGATGGGAATGTAATTAGGTTTCTAATCGACTACTGAGTAACTTGTACTAAACTATACTAAATAATGATAAATAAATATGCAATTTTAACCAACTCTACTAACCATATGCTCCTAAACTAACTAACAGCAACAATGAAAGCAAATTTTTTTGTTGAATTAAACTCACCACATCTGTTCAATCCTTCAAAAATTCTGAGATTAGGCAATAGGTAACAGAAACATTCAAGAATTGCAAAATTTGTGCCTGAGTTAAGTTAACCATGAATCACAAGGACGATATCCTATTGACGGCAGAGTAAGATGGAAACTGAATCAGAACAGTGAAGCAACACAATATCTGAAGACACATTACCCCGAGCGAATCCAAATCTAAAATTAACCGAAAAATCTCACTAGAATTGAACTAACTTAAAACCTATTTACATGAGTTTCTGAGAATGAGCCTGCAATCGGAGAAAAAAACGAAATGAAAAAATCAAGAACTGCAAAACTCTGATAACCCTACTCTATCTGCTTCTACTTCCACTCTTAGTGCTCTCTGCTGTCTATCCACCCCCTCAGCTTCCCTATTGCTCTTCTTCTAGGCTACTACCCCATCAACTCCTCATCTTCCCTAATTAAACCCCGGGTAACTCTATACCTAGAACCTCTTAATTGATAAGGAGTGATGACCATGTGAATAAATGAGTAATCACTAGGTTGGAAGGAGAAGAGAGAAGGCCATGGCAGACGAGGCGTAGTTGCTCCGTGCACTGGGTTGCCAAGAAGAAACGAAGAGCTACGGAGACGTTTGGGAAGTGATGTGCGCTGATCATGCTGGATTAAGGAAGAGTTGGTGATGCACTTCTAAGTCCTCAGAGCGAATAACAAAGAAGAGATCTCAAGTAGTGAAGTAAAGAGAGGAAATAGGAGAAGTCATGGTTTTGCTAGCAAAGGCAAAGGTAAGTAAGTAGGCTAAGATCCTTGGATCATATATCACAACCACGGATCTTAGAGCTCTTCTTTTAGATGGAGTGAGATAAGATATCACCACTTGAACGATCATAAAAGGCCCTTGATCACCACTCTAGTGAGCTAGACTAGAGATAAGCAGGAAAGAGAAGGTAAAGGGGGTTAAAACTCAACCAATCTTATATATTCATCGAGTATTTACAATACTAAAGCCTTCCCACATGTAAAGAAGTTCAAACAATTAGAAACAATAGGGGAATTAGCTAAAAAAATGGCCTTAGGAACAAGCAGGAACCAAAAAGCAAAACTAGTACAAAAGCAAGAAGTAGCTTGCTATCAGCTACTTTTCAGAACTGTAGGTTCAATTTCCAACAGTCATATCTTCCAAACTATTTACCCAAATTAGGTCTTTCAAAAGAGACGAAAAAGCTCTAAATGTATATTTTTAGGAAAATCATCTTGGAGCCTTAGATTCTCGTCCGTTTGACAGATATGCCTTGAGAAATACAAAAAGGTCTACTATTGGGCCCATGAGTACCCCTTTTGATATTTTCCTCCTTTTGGCACCATAACTTTGAATTTGGCCTTGATTTATTTTGATGCCCTCCAATTCTCCTCAAGAAGGGTGCCAAAAAGTAAGTTTGTAGAAACCTAAGTTGGTCAAAGGTTAATGGAAAATGATCCACAAAATAAGGTTGCATTCTAGCTGAACCAGGTAGCTTAGATAGTTTGGACTTTGAGGCTCATTTTTATGGGCAAATGAAATCCTAATGACTTAGAATTCACTTTATTGAAAAGCTAACTTCCTGAAATTTAAACGCATGATAAAATATTGGACCAAAGTCACCCAATAGCTAGGTAACCAAAGTCACAAAATTGCTATTCATACCAAGCTGATTCGAGCAGTAGCATCCTTAGCTTTCTAAGTGATTCCTCAAGGCTTGTAGAACATTTTGGGCATCCTAGGACTTTGGTTGTGCTTAGATAAGTCCTCCATTGAGATCCTCGATGGGTGGATCATCCTCCCCTTGCTAGAGAGAATTTGCCCTCAAATTCTAAAGATGATCATCTTCAAAGTAAGGCTTTAGGTCCGCTGCATTGAAGGCGCATAGGACTCCATATTCTCCTGAAAGATCTATCCTGTATACATTGTTGTTGATCTTTTCATTACCTCAAATGGTCTATCAGCTGTTCGCATCAATTTGGACTTCCTCTTAGAGAAAAACCGCTCCTTTGTTAGATGCACCCATACTAGATTTCCCGGCTTCAACAATGCTCGCTTGCAATGCTTGTTAGCTTGATTTGGATAGTGCACATTTGCCTTCTCAATTTGTGCTTGGACCTACTTGCTGAGCTCTTGAATCTTTCTAACCCTTTTTCTATCTTCGGTATGTATCTTGTCCTCTTGGTGAAGAGGTATAAGGTTAAGAGGGCCAAGTGGGTTCTGGCCATAAACCACCTTGAATGGGGGTTCATGGGTAGTTCTACTAGGTGCACGATTGTAGGCGAACTCGACGTAGGGAAGAAGAAAATCCTAAGCTTTCATATTCTTCTTATCTAGGACGCTTAGCAATGTCCCTAGTGTGTGGTTCACTACCTTTATTTGGCCATCCGTTTGTGGGTGGTAAGTTGTACTAAACTTTAATTTAGGCCCCAATTGCCTTCACAATGTGAACCAAGAGTGGCTAAGGAATTTGAGTCATGATCGAGAACATAGATAGACGGATGACTATAGAGCCTTACAACCTCTTTGAAGTACAACTAGACCACATGAGATGCATTGCTGGACTTGTGGCAAGGAATGAAGTTGGGAAAGCTAAGTGATGCCTTACAACCTCTTTGAAGTATAGCTAAGCCATATTTAACCTCAAACACCTTGTCAAAGCATGGGACTGCTAGGACCTGTGCATTAGTGAACTTGTCTTTAAGTTCTTCAAAGGATTTTTGAGCTTGAGGCATCCACATGAACTTTAATCCTTTTAACACTTTAGTCATAGGGGTAACAGTGGACCTAAAATGGCGAATGAACCTCCTATAAAAGGAAGTAAGGCCATGAAAGCTCCTAACATCATACATGAAGGTGGGTAAGGGCCATGTCCTAATTACATCGATCTTGCTTTGATCAACTCAGATCCCTTAGGTTGAGACTATGCAACCCAAGAACATCACCTCAAGAGTGAAAAAGGGACACTTCTTAAGGTTGCCATGAAGTTGTTCTTATTCACAAATCACCAATATGTGATCAAAGTAAACCACCACAAACTTTCCAAGAAACGGCTTGAATACTTGATTCACGAGCCTCATGAATGTGCTTAGGGCATTAGAGAGGCCAAATGGCATGACTAGGCACTCATAAAGCCCAATCTTGGTCTTGAATATGGTCATCCACTCATCACCTTCATGGATACGGATTTGATAATACCCATCTGTAGGTCTATCTTTGAAAAGAATGTAGACTCGCGAAGTTCATCAAGCATATCCTTAAGCCTTGGTATGGGATATTTATACTTGATTGTGATTTTATTTATTGCTCGGCTATCCATACACATTCTCATTGAACCGTCCTCCTTGGGCACAAGAAGGGCGGGTATGGCATAAGAACTCAAGTTCTAACGTACCAAACCCTTGGAGATTAGCTCCACCACTTGCCTTTAAATCTCCATGGTATCCTTGGGGTTCATTCTATCGGCCAGCTTATTGGGTAGAATAGCCCCGAGAATGAGATCAATATAGTGTTGTATGGTTCTTTAAGAGGTTAGGTCGGATGGGATTTCTCCAGGGAAGCCATGAGAGTACTCTTTGAGGAGTTGTTTGACTATGGGATGGACTGGGGTCTTAGTTTCTTCTTGTGTTGGGGTAAAAAGGATCATCTCTTTAAAGGTTTTGAGTTCACGATGTTAGTCTAAAAGAGTAGGTTCAAGGAGAGAAAGAAGCATTTCTCCTCCCTTAGGTTCTTCTTTAGCTTTGGGCTTGGTGATTTGATGAGGGGCTGGGGGCAAGTGTGATCTTTTAACCATTTTTAAGTAAGGTATAAGGATTTTGGTAGCCATCATGCATGATACTATAGTCAAAGAGCCATGGTCTCCTTAACATAAAATGACAAGCATCTATAGGAAGGATGTCACACCAAATCTCATCTTGGTAACTCATACCAATCGATAAATTAACCAAACAATGAGAAGAGACTTGGAGTGCCTTACTTTGGTTAAGACATTAAATGAAGTATGGATGTGGGTGAGGTTTGGATTTGGGTTGGAGCTTCTCTATCCACAATGAGGGAGCACACATAGGCATTGATAGTACAACGAGTGTAGAATATATTTTAGCATTGCTCCACTCGGTTTGAGACTTTATGACCACTCAAAGCTCTTGTAAGTACAAGGAAGTCCCCTTCATCCTCTTCCTCTACATGCTCTTCCTTAAACTACATTAGGTGGACCTCCTTGTTAGTTCCTTCTTCTCTCAATTTGGCTTCTTCAAGCACTTGGTACATCACCAAAGTGATGTCCTTTCTATTAGGGCAATGTGACCAAACCCTTGGCATTTATAGCATCTCCTTTTCTCAAATGTGTTGTGGGGTGGTTTGGATGTGTTTGGCTTGGGCATAGAGGGGGTTGTAGGTGTATTTTATGGGTATGGCCATAGGAGGAGGCTCCGCTAGTTGAAAGGTTAGGTTCTTTGGGGTGGTTTAAGGGATTCTTTTTTTAGCTTGGCTTTCTTTTGAAGTTCAACTGTATAGGCTGGTGAACAAACCTCATCAAGGGTGGAATAGTGTTGCAGCTACACAACATTCCTGATTGACTCATTCAACCCTCCTAAATACCTCATCACTGTTTGATCCTCACTCTTCCTAAGGTCGCACGTCGTAACAAGTCTTTCAAACTCATGGGTATACCCCTCCACACTCCTAAATTCTTGCGTGAGATTATGGAGTTTAGTAAAGTTGTCTTAAAGGTAGTGGGGTGGGAGAAATTTAGCCTTGAGTTTTTCTTTCATGTTTCTTCAAGACCTAATCTTACCCTTCCCTTTCCTAGCGCTCTTAGACAAAATGTTACTCCACCAAATAGTGGCATACTCACATAATTTCAAGGCCACTAGCTTAACCTTCTTGGTATCTAGGACATCCTTGCACTGAAACACCCTCTCAATGGTGTTCATCTAATCAATGAAATCGTCTTAGTTGAGTTGGACTTCAAACTCTGGAATATCCACCTTGAAGTCCATGGCTAGTTACTTGCCTCTCCTTAACCTTCTAGGCATCCTTTCTTCACCATATTCACTAGAAGCAAAGGGGTTGCCTTCGGTTTCATCTTTATCTGAATTGGGCTCACTAAGAGAGTGTAAGCTGTGGATCTCTCTGCGATTGTTCCTCATAGCTTGATCTAGTTGCTTCCTTAGATACTCTAGTTGAGCATCCTTTTCAGTATTTATCTTCATAAGTTGCTCAAATGTCTCCTCTAAAGTCATGCTACTAGGCATGCCTGAATTGAAGTGGCTACGGTTCTTTACGGGTGGGAATTTGTTTAGGCTAACTGCTTGTGTTTAGGGTTGGAAGCTTCAGCCAAGAGGGTGGCCTAAGCTCTGATGCCACCTGATGGACTTCTAAGCCCTTGGACTGAAAAACAGAGAGGAGATCTCAAGTAGTGAAGCAAATAGAGGAAATGAGAGAAGTCATGGTTTTGTTAGCAAAGGCAAAGGTAAGTAAATAGGGTAAGCTGCTTGGATAAGATATCACCACCAAGGATCTTAGTTCTCTCCTTTTAGATCAAGTGAGATAAGATATCACCACTCAAATGATCATGAAAGGCCCTTGATCACCACTCGAGTGAGCTAGACTAGAGATAAGCAAGGGAGAGAAAGTAAAGGGGGTTAAAGCCTTCTCACATAGAAAGGAGGCTCAAACAATTAGAAACAAAGGGAGAATCAACCAAAGAAACGGCCTTAGCAAAGCAGGGGAACTAAAAAGCAAAACTAGTGCAAAAGCAAAAAGTAACCTACTATCAGCTACTTTTTTGAATTGCAGGTTCAACTTCCAACAGTTATATCTTCCAAAGTACTTACCCAAATTGGGTCATTCAAAAGCTAGGAGAAAGCCCTAAATGTCTATTTTCAGGAATGTTGTCTTTGACCCTTAGATTCCTAGCCGTTTAGAAAGACATGCCTTGAGAAATACAGAAAGGCCTATTGCTGGACCGATCAGTACCCCTTCTGATCTTTCCTTCCTTTTGGCATCATAACTTTGAATTTGGCCTCGATTTCTTTTGATGACCAAATTCCACTTATAAAGGGTGCCAAAAGTAAGTTTGCAGAAAACAAAGTTGGTCAAAGGTTAAGGGAAAACATCCACAAAACCGAGTTACATTCTAGCCCAACTGGGTAACTTGGACAGTTTGGATTTCGAGGCTAATTTAGATAGGCAAATGAAGCACTGATGACTTAGAATTTTCTTTATTGGAAAGCAAACTTCCTGAACTTTAAGCTCATGCAAATATTGGACCCAAGTCACCCAATAACTAGGTAAACAAAGTCATGAAATCGCTGTTCATACCGAGCTAATCTGGGCGGTAGCATCCTTGGCATTCTAAGTGGCTCCTCAAGACTTGTAGAACCTTTTGGAAATCCTTAGACTTTGGTTGCTCTTAGACAAGGCCCCCATTAAGATCCTCCATGTGTACATCAGCTGGGCTTCAGCTTAATACTGGGAGAGGAGAAGTGGGACTTTGGGCCATAGACATAACACAATGAATAGGCCCAACATGAAAAAAAGAAAAAGGATAAGAAGTGAAGTAGGCTCAGGTCACATGGACAGCATGTGTTAATTAAATGGAGAGATGTATTGTACCGTGGAGGAAGATCAGGTATGAAGCCATACTTGGGCTGGGCCCATGAAAAAGGAGCAAGGGGAGGAGAGAAGAAAGAGAGCTGGGAAAGAGAAGGGAGGTGTATTTGGGCCTCAGGCCTCGGTTGCTAGGCCGATTCTGGTTCCTTTTGCTCCTTTTCCACTAGATCCAAAGCTTCACTTAAGCATTATTTATTTTTTTCTTCAGTTTTTCTAATTCCAATAAAGCAAATAAAAATATCATTAGAATTCTAATGTACTAATTTACTTCGAGTAAATTTCAGATAATAAAATGGAATAAATTAACATAATTTTTGGTGGAACAACAAACCCAATGCAAACTCCATAGAATGACAGGGAGATATATAATTCAATAGTTATAGGTTGGTTACATAATGTGATAGACAAGAGTCTTCATAGATCTATTGGCTATGCAGAGACTGCAATAGAGTTATGAACTAATCTGAAAGATCGCTACTGACAGACCAATGAAATACAGATACACCAATTAAAAAGAGAAAATATCATTGTAAATTAAGGGAATCAAATAGTTACTGAGTACTTTACCAAATTGAAGACACTTTGGGATGAACTTAGAGCATACCTTACATTACTGAACTATAAGTGTGCCAAGGAATTAAATCTTACCAAACATTAGGAAGGACAACGCGTGTGCCAATTTTTGATGGGATTGGGTATAAACCAATTTGGAATGGTGAGATCAAACTTACTTGCTATAGAGCCTTCCCTTTCTCTAAACAAGGTCTATGCTACCATTCTTAGAGAGTAAAGGTAGTAGTCTCCAATGAGAGATATAGAGAGCAAGTCCATGGTGGAAGCATCAGCCTTCAAGGTTGTGGCAATGAACAGATCCAGGCTGTCTAATCGACCCAGATGCACGCACTGTCACAAGTCAGGCCACGAGTAGAGCCAATGCTTCGAAGTTGTTGGTTATCCACCAAATTGGCAAGGTCACTGGTCGAGACACACATATCCACACAGAAGTCAAAGCAGCACTAGAGGAAGGGTCGCAGGAGACAACAGAAGCAACGGGGATGCAAATGGGCAGGCCAGATTTGGAACGAAAGCAGGCAATAATGCAAGACTAGCTAGATTTTAGGGGAAGGTGTTCACTAGGATAGAGTAGGGCAGTGAAGTGGCGGTAGAGCAAGGCTATGAGAAAGGCATCGGCTTGAGTTCAAGTCAGGCAGAGTCTTGGTTCACCCTTTTCAAGGAGAGAGAAAACCAAGAAAATATGAATGGTAGGTCATCTAATACTCATCCTTTGCAATGGGTCATCGATAGTGGGGCTTTCTATCATGTGACTCCTAATATAAATGCTCTTGACATAATATATGATTTATTTGCCCCAATTACAACGGTAAACCTAAAGGTAAAATCGTTGTAGTTAAGAAAGTGGGAACCGTATATCTTGGTGGCAGATTGACTTTAAAGGAGGTTCTTTATACTCTTACTTTCAAGTGCAACCTTATATCAGGACAAAAATTAGCCAAATAGGAAAATTGTTTTGGTATTGATGGAGCTAATTTTGGTATTTTGCAGGGCCTCACCTGGAGAAAACCGACTGATATGGCTGAAATGAGGAATAGGGTGTACTTTTTAAAGACAATCTCAGGACGAACAAGCTATGCAACAATCAGCACCAAGGAGTCAAGTATTTCGCATCAGCCGCTCGATCATCCTTCTTTTGGTAGTCTATCCACTTTTTCGGAAAGTTATGGCTTTCGATTGAAAAAAGATTATTTGGGGTGTTGTGATGTATGTCATAGACCAAAACAAATAAGAAATCTATTTCCCATTAGTACTAGTCGAGGTGAAAAACCTTTTTCTTTATTCATTATAACTTGTAGGGTAGATATCATACTCCTTCGTTAAGCAAATGTCATTATTTTCTCTACATTGTGGGTCAATTCAATAGAGCTGTTTGGGTTTTTCTCTTGAAAGATACATTTGAAACTTACAATAGAATAGTGGAATTTTGTGCCATGATTAAGAACCAATTTGGTGGGACTGTTCAATGAGTTCGTAGTGATAATGGAATGGAATTCACAAATGGATCTTTATAAGCTTTCTTCACGCAGAAAGGCATCTTGGTCTTAACACCTTATGTAGATACCCCACAACAAAATGGTAGAGTTAAGCGTAAGAATCAACACATCTTAAATGTTGCACGAGCTTTGGGATTTCGAGGTTCCTTGCCCTTGAAGTTTTGGGGTGATTGTGTACTAAGCGCCGCATATCTCATCAATAGGACTCCTACAAAACTACTTAACGGGAAGACTGCTTGTGAGGTATTGCATAGAGTACGGCCTAGTAATGAACATATTAAAGATGTCGGGTGCTTGTGCTACACCCACAATTATAAACCCAATGGAGATAAATTTGATCGTCGAGCCATTAGACCTTTTTTTGGGATATCCCTAAAGATAAAAGGGGTGGTGTGTTTATGACTTAGAGCACAAAAAAATATTCACATCACGTGGCCTCACATTTTATAAAGACAAGTTCTTGTTTGCTCGTTAAACTTGCAATACCTTTGGTCCGACTGCAACTGAGAAGCCTAGTTGTGGTACTTGACTATTGCTGAATCCATATCTCGAGAAATCAGTTCATAGTCTCTTGGAATCTAGTTTCAGCCCACTTAGAGACACCATAGGGTTTAGTCATGTGGAAGCAACACTACCTATAATTTAGCATGATGGGCAACAAGCCCCTAAGGCGCAACATGCAAGTATACCCTATCACTGTGCTGGGTCCAGTCCCGAAGGTGCATCACAGCCTATTGAGAACTCAACTATATGAAATTTAGAGGGTCATGTTTCCCCTTTTAGTGGGCTGAAAAATGATAAGCCCATCGTGCATAGTTAGGGGGAGAATTATTGCCCAGCACATAATATCTCTACCTGACAACAATGAGATCGATGACCTCCTATGTGGCTCTAAGATTATGTTTGCGATGCTATGCAGACACCCTCCTCAACGCCCATACCATTGGCTTCCTCAAGTGCATCCCATCCTTTCGCTCACTGTATTGCTTATGATAATTTTTCTAAAAATCACTGGGCTTTCTTGAATCTGTCACATCTCATTATGAGTCTCGACATTATTCCCATGTAGTTCATGATCCTAATTGACGTGCCGCTATGTAGAGTGAAATCTCAGCTTTAGAAGACAACAACACTTGTGAATATGTCGTCTTGCCTCCCTGAAAAAAGGGCCTTAGGCCTCAGTGGGTTTACGAAATCAAATATCATGCCGATAAAAGTGTCAACGAATAAAGCTTATCTCATTTTTCCTGGTAACAAACAAGTTGAAGGGGAGGACTTTCACGAGACCTTTGCTGTTATAAGTAAAATGACTACTGAGCAATGTCTGTTGTCCATTACAGTTGCTAAAGGATGAGAGCTCTCCTAGATGGATGTCCATAATGCCTTTCTTCATAGAGATCTTCTTGAAGACATTATAAAACCCCCACCTTGTTTACAACCTCCAAGGCCAAATCTTGTGTGCAAGCTCCGAAAGTCATTATATGGACTCAGTTAAGCACCCAAGTAGTGGTTTTTTAAACTGGCTATCGTATTACAGCTCTATGGTTTTCAACAATCTCCATTAGATCTTTCCTTGTCTGTTTATTGGAAAGCTGATGTTCTCTTGGCTCTACTTATTTATGTCGATGATTTGGTTCTCATGGGAAGCATCCCTACACACTGTCATCGCTTCAACTAATATTTACGTTGTTGTTTTTAGCTGAAGGATCTTGGTCCTTTGAAGTATTTCTTTGACTTTGATGTGGCTCGCTCTCCAAAGGGGTTGTTCCTCTGTTAATGTAAATATGCTTTGGACATCGTATCTGAAAGTGGTATGTTAGGAGAAAAACCAGCGTTGTTTCCCATTGAGCAAAATCTCAAATTGACTTCTAACTCTGGCAAGCCTATTAGAGATCCTCCTCGATTTCATCAGTTGGTTAGACCTCTTCTTTATCTTATGATCACTCGTCTTGATATTACTTATCCGGTTCATATGTTAAGTCAATTCACATATGATCCTTGTCAAGGACATTATGAGGCTACCATGCATTTGTTGTGCTACTCAAAGTGCCGCCCGGGCCAAGGAATTCTTTTTCCTACTCAAAACGCAGTTGGGCTCAAGGTATTGTGATTCTGATTGGGCTAATTTATCCTATGACCTACAGATCTTTCACTAGTTACTTACTCAAATTAGACAACACGCCTGTCTTGTGGAAGACTAATAGGCAATCTACAGAGTCTCGTTCTTCAGCTGAGGTCGACTACCGAGCCATCGCTAATACTACTAGTGAGGTTATTCAGAAGCAGAACCTATTATGCTTTCCTGGTCTTCCAATCCCTCCTGCTCGTTTACATTGTTACAATTAGGTGGCTATTCGCATTGCTAATAAACCTATGTTTCACAAATGTACTAAGCATATTGAGGTGGATTGTCATTTTGTTCATGAACATATTATATCAAGTGCTATTTAGCCATGCTATACTCTGACTATTGAACAGCCGGTCAACATCTTTACCAAAGCTTTAGGCCAGCAACAACTTTGTTATTTGAAGGGCAAGTTGGGCATTCTTAATCTGCATGCGCCAACTTAAGGGGCAATATTAAGAAGGTATCATATTGTAATCATCATAGAGTTCACACTTTCCTAGTCTTTGTACCTATGTAATATTTGAATTTCTTTCTTTCCTAATCATATACCAATTCCTGCAGATACAATCACTATTTGAAAATATAATGAAATCCTAAGGCTAGAAAGAGCAATAAGAACAAACTTTCTCACCATATCTCTACTCTTTACATGAGGTATTTCAAATAAATCAGCATTTAAATATTCATCTGGATGGATTTACACTAGCTACATGCATAATCCATGCCATAATATAATCAAAGCTTACTTTTTGAATCTTGCAAATGCCAGGTTATATGAATATGGCAACTAAACTAACACGAAGATAGTAAGATTATTATTGGAAATCCAAATGTTTCATGGTAAATTGGTAATATAAAAGGCAAATTTGAACTTATGGTAACATTATTCTGTGAAACTATTAAACAGAATTTCAAAAATTTTTTTATTTACTCCACTTTTTTTATTCTCCACTCCCAAAATAAATATCAACTTAAGTTTTGCTTGGGAGGGGGTGTAACGCCCCCTAATTAAGCATGTTTCGCTGTTTGCAATTACTATTCTGATTCCCTCAATTGCAACTGATAAACCCAATGGTCGGGGCGTCACTATCGTCCCAAAAAGACAAGGCTTGCTGTAAGTGTACTAGAGACAACATAGTTAGGCATAACTTCAACCATATACATTCACTAATTAACTAACATAAGGTTTATATACTACAGTAAAGTAATTCACTACAGAGCTTACACCTCCATATACTGAAGATTACAAAATATGGCTCCAAAGTATGCATAGTCTATATCACTGTTGATTCATCCAAGTTTCCCTTGCTTACATATTCTCTTCGGCTAACTCGCTAGCATGCTTTTCGGCTAACTTGCTAGCATGAGGGCAATTCACTGAGCGTTTTCCCAAAACAAAACATGAAAACATTTTCAACTGCGAGCCGAAACTCAGTACATACATTCCGGGACTGTTAAATGATCACTGTATAAATTGGTTGGAAACTCGATTTGCAATTCATTTTAAGTCAAAGCAGTGAATGAGATGAGTGTAAACTGTAATTGTTAGTTATTATCTGGTAGTGGACCCCCTTGATACCATTACGATCTATGGATAGGTGTACACCTGCCAAGCCGATCGGGGGACCTGGCCTGAAGCCGTGCGGGTAACTGAAGGGCAATGCCCTGTAACTAATAACTGTTGGGGTCACCAATTATATGACAAACCACTGATTAAACTAATTTGTTGATGAACTTACCAAAATATTATAATTTTGATGATTATGTGCAGATTTCTAAAGATACAAACAATGAATGTACCTGAAGTCTTTAAAATGCAATCTCACTTAATAATACTTATGCACAATGGGAAATGATAGTCTAGGATCCAATTTCTATTTAAGAAGCATAATTATTGTTATATGTAATTAGTAAACAACGATGACATTCATAATTCGTGATTGTAATAGAAATTCATTAAAAGGCATCCATACATCAAATAATTCAATAGGAGATAAGTTCTACCAACATGATTTGAAAACTAAATGAACTAGGGTAATTTAACTCAAAGTGAAATAATGTTGGAGTAAAACTGATTAAGGTAGAATAATTGAGAGCATAAAAGAAAGACTTTGATGGTTATAAATGATCACAGATTTTTGATATTTCTGAGATGGGTAACAAAGGTTTGAGGGCACTTGGAGTGGTGGTAGGTTCAGAACAACTTTAAACACACCGGTTTGGACGAACAAGCACTAATCTTGAGTTATTAATCTCCCCACTTCTTTAGTTTCATTGTACATACCGTACATCTTAGTTTTCCAAACCAAATCAGCTTCTAAGTATAATCAAAGTTGTTACCGATTCAAGGTCCACCTTAGGGAATTCATAACTTTCACCCCTGACCTCCAATCGAGCTATAAAGCCCCAATATGAAAGGTCACGAAGTCCTATAACACTTTTATTTACAGTGCAAAACCCAACTACTATAACATGGTTCTTAAAATTGGGCTTAAGCACTACTATGCATAGCTCGGGTTTAACGTGCACAATCTTCGAAAAATAGCCATAACTTTTTCCACAGAACTCAGAATGAGGTGATTCAAAAGGCATTCGTAAGATACTCATCGATATATCTACCAACAAAAAATTACAATTTTTTGACTACCCAAACAGTACCAGTCTGCTCATAAACAGACCCCTATTTCCAGTATGTCCACAACCTACTGTCCATGCTTTCACCCCTTGTTTTCCACATAATTTCCCTTTCAATGAGTCCTTAAGATCAGTAAACCATACTTGATTCATCTCATCATCTTACATAACCATTTTACCTCAAAATAGTCCACAATTATCATTACATATGTTCTTCAATTCATCTATTTACAAAATCACTCCAAACACACCCATAATCACCTTTGCTTACGTAAATGAGCAAATGAATCACTTTTAAATCAATTGAGAAAATTTCCATAATTCACACCTTTATGCAAAAATCACACAAATCATTTTTTGCAAGTCAAAGAACACATTAAAAATTCATTTCGCATCAAAATATAATCAAACAACGTGCTTGATGCCAAAATATTTCAAACCATGCGTTACTTGCCCAAACCCTAGCTTGTAACCAACTTACTTCCTCTTCATCTCATCCAAAATCACCAAGAACATGCTCATAAAAATTATTAGGGATTAAAACCACTAAATCAAACACAAACAATCGAAGAAAAACATACTTCCAATCTTAAGCTTGTATGATGATGAATAACCCTACACCCTAGCATGCTCCAAACTTAATCAACAATTGAAAACCTCAAAATAACTCTTATTTCCATCCAAAGAACTTGATCTAAACACAAATCACATAAACAAAATTCAAAATGAAAAAGATCCAAAGAGAGAAAGTTAGGGTTGCTTGCTTAAGCTTAAAAAAGACAGAGGAATAAGAGAGATGTCTATGTGCGTTTGCTTGGTTAGAAATAAACCAAAATCACTTGGCTAGCTTTTAACCTCCCATAAAATAGCGTTTTGCTAATCAAAGTTTAGTGCAAATAATGGTGATTAACTTAATTTAATTGCATCAAAATTTTTAGCCACAGTTTGAGCCTAAAATGAATCGAGCCGAAATCTGGGCCTAAATGAATTGCGCCAAACTAAATGAATTTAGGCCCAAATTTTACATGGTTAAAAATTAAATCTCTGTGACATTATGAAAGATAATTTATCACCGAATCATATTTACCGGGGCCTAATATTGATTCACCTGAAATTGTTACGTAAATAAAATTTGAATTGTAAAGTGGGACTCGAAATGAATTCTCCTAATCGGGATGATTAAATGAGATAAATAAGTATGGAAAATGAATAACATGGCTTAATTAAATAAATAAATATAATTTAGGGTAGGCTATTATAGCCTTCCCCCTTTAAAGAGTTTCGTCGTCGAAACTTATGAACTTTGCCAAAACACGCAAGTTTATCTTAAATAGATGCGGGTGCTTGGCTTGCATCTCATCCTCGGTTTCCCTAACTGGATTCTGAGGAGGTATGATTTACCAATGTACTTTGATTAAAGGTATCTACTTTATGCATAGCTGCTTATTCCTATCATCTAATATTTGAACTGGGTGGTCTTCTGACGTGAGACCCTCAATGACCGCAATTGGTCTAGTTAGGAGAGCATGGCTAGGATCAAAAATGTACTGCTTGAGTTATGAGGTAAGAAACACGTAATGTACGTGTTTGAGTTATATAGGCAGACCTAGTCAACAAGCTATGGGATTAAAGGTGTCTGTGTATTGTATAACTGCTTAATCCCATGTTTCAGTAGCAAATCCGGATACTTCTCACATACTAGCTTTAATAAACTCAATTATTTGGGTTCAAAATTGATATTCTCTTTGAAAGAAAAGAACCTTGTTACTAGTGAAGAGGTGATCACTACTAGTTCCTCATCTTATCCACTAATGGAAACTTTATAAGTACTCTGATACTATTATGAGTTATAAAACACGTTAAATACGTGTTCGAGTTCAATAAGTAGGTGCAGTCAACAAGTTACAGGATTTAACCTTTCAATTAATCATAAGGCCCAATGTAACTAGTCCCTAATTGTCCTTGGATAGCCCGTCTCTTACTACTTTTGACTAGAAAAGCTTTTTGAAATACTCTATAACCCATCTGAGACTTTGGTTGCTTCCTTGTTTTGCTAACACAACTCTCTTATCGACCTTGTATCACCTCAACATGTACTTGAACTTTTCCCTTTTAAGGCTTACCTGAGTTAGCTTTGAGCGTGTACTTAATGTTTCTTGTAGCTCACTCCAATATAATTAGACAGTGCTTGAGACTATGCCCTTATGAAAAAGTCCTCATATGATATTTTTAATGCATCACATGATCTCCCCTCATCAGACTACTCAGGGATCTACTCCTGGTCGATGATGGGTGATGAAATGACCATAATTAGGGATGAGAGCGATAGAATTGTTAGTCAAGCTGGATCATTGCATATAAAAGAAATGAACAGGGAGACTAGAAAAGGCTAATAAAGGGGAGATTATCATGGGATGGTTAGAATAAAGATTACCATGAGTGTATCAAGAATTATGAACCATAAAACCACAAGGATCATGGTTTATAAATATCGATTATAAAGGATCCAATACATAGTTATCCAAGAAGATAGATGGCCCAGTTACCTTCAAATTTAGCAGATGGTTTAAAAACAAGATGGCCGGCAACGGAGTTACAATAGGGTGACTTTCTAGATACCATTGATAGGATAAATGCAATTGAAAGAGTGGCCAAATAAAATACAATAAATAAAGAAATGGATTGGATAAATAAGGTACAATGGATAAATAAATAGCTTAAACAAGCAAGGTCTAATGAATAAATAAATGGATTGAATAGGCTGTAGTGGGAACATGCCTTTGCTCATATGGAGTCAAGTCAAGTACGGTAATAAGATTAAATAAGGATTACTAAACTTTACTTATAAAGATATAAAATATAGGTGTGAGAATTGCAAGTGTAATAAATAAATCAATAGATTGGACTGGTAAAGTGCAATGGATAAATGAATAGATTAGATAAGCAAAGTACTAATGGATAAGTAAATAGATTGAACAAGTGACATTAGGAACGTGCCTTTGGTTACATGAAACTAATTCAAGTCTAGCAATAAGATTGAACAGAAGAGCTGGAGTTTACTTGTGAGCATGTAAGATATATTTGTGTGAGTTGAAGTTCAAAATAAGAAGAGTAAGAGGATTATAACAGTCACCCACACCAACGAGAGATGGATTACCGTATGAATTCAGAGCAAGTCATATGAGCGTATCATTACGCATAAATAGAGTATAAGGTATATGCGTGAACACGCTCTCAACACTAAATGAATGAGATATAGGTATTCAATAATGAATAAAAGAGATATAAGATACATGCGTGAGCATGCTCCCAGGAGAACGAATAAAAGATGATAAAAGTCAATGGTATCAGAATATTCACAACCATTTAGAATTGTATAAGATACATGCAAGAACATGAGAGGTCATGCTAGAAAAAAAAAAGTACGTGCCCTTTTAGGGCTTGGAATGGAGAGAGAAATTAAACAATACTAGATAGAAGTAGATATTTGAGTAAAGCAAACAACCACTACAAGAAATACTAAATGAAAAAGCATTCTTCCAAAAGATAAGTGATACTTGGTATGGTTTATATGTCAGATGAGGCCCTTAAAGCAAATGGTATGGACAAAGAACTACTATAGAACAAGTGAGTGCTATGAGCCATGAAATGATACCCTGAACAATCTAAGGGCTGGGGCAAAGGTATGTCAATGACTAGATGTAATAGCAGCATTGCCAAAGTAAGGGCTTAGTGATAAAAACAGATGCTCCCTTTGCATGACAACTTGTCACACTAAATACAACCCGTATAATATCAAGTAACATACCATAAGCTACTAAACTGTCATCAACAGATATAAGTACTCACTGTAATGCCCACTGTATATTGATTCAACCCAAAGATATAGCCCCACAAGGCATTTTCCCTATCCAGAGGGGTACATGTACCTTAATAGTGTAACAATCTCTTAGGAAGGCGCAAAAGGAATCCCTAAAACATCACTGTATTTGACATTAAATATGCTAATATGCCTTAATGAAACCCTTAAATCCTAGGACAAAATGGATAGAGTTCCACCTACAACTGACCAAATCCAGGCTTCAGGCCTTACAATAGATACTTGAAATGGAAAGAAACATTTCAATACCTCAACGTCCACACGCCGGAGTTTATAACTCAATGGTCTGCACACCCGAAGTGCACAATTACGAGGTTTGAACAAATAAGAGAAATGAACATATAACACAACTCCTAAATAAATGAAAACATGCACCCATACATATTAACTTATAGCCAACAGCTCATTCAATTGGTCCAGCATAGCTTATAAACACCTTATAGCTCACAATGACCCTTAAATCTTTAGCTCTGTTGAAATCTATTGAGGTCATAAGACAGAGGCTTTAAAAACAATAAATGAATAGGAACAAGGAGTTAGAGTATACGACAGTGAAATATGAACATAGCAATGACTGAACTCTAAGCAGAGATGATCGAATATTCTTGGGAGAATTACAAATTACACAGGCACGCACACTGGAGATCATTATAGGCTCCATTATATAACCAACGAGGTAAATGATCATGATTGTTTAGGTTTGAGTTGCTTACAAGAAAACTTACCCAAGTGTTGGCTAAACTGGAACCTCATGTGATCCACTCGCTCTGTAAGTCTCTTGCCATGTCATGAGTTGAGCTCAACTAGCACCCTTCTGAACAAGGCAATCTCATGCCATACTCTCTCTAAATGGTCTCTATATCACTGTCTCGTATGGAGAATGATGTAGCGAAAGGTGGTAAGTGAACATAGTTAGGGATACAAGATTCAAGTAATAAAAGATATGGTCTGCCATACTTCTCCGATTCTCTACCTCACCTAATACTGGGTCATTGAATAACTCACAACTAAGGTATGTACTACATTTCTAAAAATCCCTTAAGAATATGATCTGCATACTAGCAAAGTAAACATAATAGGTGTACATACGTATCACTTCTTCAGGTCTTTTCTCTTACATCCTATATACCCCCATGAAAACTCTTGTTAAAATGAATACTCTAGAAACTACTTCCATTGCTCTTAATACTAGAATAATTCCATCACCTTAGTATCTCACTTACTCACCACCTTGTTTCCTAGTAATGTTGCTATGCTCTCTACATTAGTTCCATATAATCATTGATATGCTTGCTAAAATGTAATAACATGGAGTCTCCCACTCTTATTAGCTTGATGACCCATGCCCAAGTGCTTATACATAGTCACTATGGTAAAGTCTAATTCAGATAACTCCCTGTCCTGATGTGGCCCTCATTAAACCCTTTCTTTGTTCGAGGAAGGTACACATAATCTAATACTGGAATAATCAAACTAAGATTGTACACAAGGGTTCGTCTCTTGCACGTATGGTACCCCAATGTTAAGTATGCTTATATATCTCAGGAGGATTCCCTATAGATTATCATGATCTGATAAACCTTGTTGAAATGTGCCTATTAGGGCTATGAACTCTATAACGTTAATAACGAACTCTAAGGGGAAACTTTAGGCACTAACCATAACTGTCTGTAGAGGTATGGACCACATCTGTGGCTAGGAAACTCGTAATAGAGGTCATACAAGTGGACTACCATACTAGCATGTAGTAAAGAAATGCGAATGGCCACAAAAGTACTTGACTTCATATTCATTGCATACAGATCCATCTAACAAGGACGAATATAATGAAGAGCATGGGAGAGATAAGCAGGCATTTCTACTGTCATAAATTTCTACTGTCATAAATCTCTAATGATATATTAATAACCTTCACTAAACAACCTTCTCACCCTCCAATCTCTACTCTCCATACTCTATATCCCATCAAAGAAATCAACCTAGACTGTAACGCCCCCTAATTAAGCATGTTTTACTATTTCCAATTACTATTCTGATTCCCTCAATTACAACTGATGAACCCAATGATCGGCGTTACCGCCATCCCAAAAGGACCAGGCTTGCTGTAAGCGTACTGGAGATAACATACTTAGGCATAACTTCAACCATTTGCATTCACTAATTAACCAACATAAGGTTTATACACTATAGTAAAGCAATTCAGCACAGAGCTTACATCTCCATATACTGAAGATTATAAAATAAGGCTCCAAAGTATGCATAGTTTATATCACTGTTGATTCATCCAAGTTTCCCTTCCTTTCTTATTCTCTTTGGCTAACTCGCTAGCATGCTTTTTGGCTGGCTTGCTAGCATGAGGGCAGTTCACTAAGCGTTTGCCTAAAACAAAACATGAAAACATTTCGAACTGTGAGCCGAAGCTCAGTACATTCATTCCTGTGTTGTTAAATGATCACTGCATAAATTATTTAGGTGCGTGCTTTGCAATTCATTTTAAGTCAAAACAATGCATGAGACGAATATAAACTATAATTGCTAGTTATTTTCTGATAGTGAACCCCCTTGATACCATTACGTTCAATGGATAGGTGTACACCCGCCAAGCCAGTCAGGGGACCTGGGCTGAAGTCGCTCGGGTAACTGAAGGCCAACGCCCTGTCACTGATAACTGATGGGGTCGCTAATTATGTGACAAATCATTGATTGAACTAATTCATTGATGTACTTACCAAAACATTATAATTTTGATAAATACGTGCTGATTTCTAAAGATACAAGTAATGAATGTACCTGAAGTCTTTAAAATGTAACCTCACTTGATAATACTTATGCACAATGGGAAATGATAAACTAGGCCCCTAATTCTATTTAAGAAATACAATTATAGGTATATGTAGTTAGTAAACAACATTGACATTCATAATTTGTGATTGTAATAGAAATTCATTAGAAGGCATCCATAACTCAAATAATTTAATAGAAGATAAGTTCCACCAAGATGATTTGAAAACTAAATGAATGAGGGTAATTTAACTCAAAGGGAAATAATTTTGGAGTAAAATTGATCAAGGTAGAATAATTGAAATCCTAAAAGAAAGACTTTGATGGTTATAATTGATCACGAATTTTTGATAATTCAGAGATATGTAATGAAGCTTTGAGGGCACTTGGAGTAGTGGTAGGTCCAGAATAACTTTAAACACACCGGTTTAGACCAACAAACACTGATCTTAAGTTATCAATCTCACCACTTCTTCAATTTCATTGCACATACCATACAGCTTAGTTTTTCAAACCAAATAAGCTTCTAACTACAATCAAAGTTGTTATCGATTCAAGGTCCACCATAGGGAATTCACAACTTTCACCCTTGATGTCTAATTGAGCTATGAAACCCCGATTTGAAAAGATCAAGAAGTCCTATGACACTTTCATTTACAGTGCAAAACCCAACTGCAACAACACGGTTGTTAAAATTTGGGCTCAACCACTGCTATGCATAGCTCGAGTCCATCCTGTGGAGTCTTAGAAAAATAGCCATAACTTTTTCCATAGAACTCAGAATAAGGTGATTCAAAAGGCATTTGCAAGATAACTCATTGATATATCTATCAAGCAAACATCATAATTTTTTATCTACCCGAATAGTACTAGTTTACTTATAAATAGACTCCTATTTTTGGTCTATCTACAGCCTACTTTCCATGATTTCACCCTTTGTTTTCCATATGATTTCCCTCTGAAATCAGTCCTTAAAATTAGTGAACCATACCTGGTTCTATTCATCATCTTACATAACCATTTTACGTCAAAATACTCTATAATTATCATTACATATGTCCTTTAATTTGTCTCTTTACAAAATCACTCCAAACACACCCATAATCATCTTTACTTGCATAAATGAGCAAATGAAGCACTTTTAAATCAATTAGGAAAATTCCCATAATTCACCCCTTTATGCAAAAATCACACCAAATCATTTTTTCCAAGTCAAAGAACACATCAAAGATTCACTTTGCATCAAAATATAATCAAACAACATGCTTAATGCCAAAATATTTCAAACCATGCATTACTTGCCAAAGCTCTAGCTAGCAACCAAATTACTTCCTCTTCATCTCATCCAAAATCACCAAAAACACGCTCATAAACATTATTAGAGATTAAAACCACTAAATTAAACACAAACAATCCAAGAAAAACATACTTCCAATCTTAAGCTTGCATGATCATGAATAACCCTAAACCCTAGCATGCTCCAAACTTAATCAACAATTAAAAACATGAAAATAACTCTTATTTCCATCAAAGAACATGATCCAAACTCAAATCACATAAACAAAAATCAAAATGGAAAAGATCCAAAGAGACAAAGTTAGGGTTACTTACTTGAGCTTGAGAAAGAGAGAGAAAGAAGAGAGATGTGTCTGTGTGTTTTACTTGGTTAGAAAAGAACCAAAATCACTTGGCTAGCCTTTAAGCTCCCATAAAGTAGCGTTTTGCTAATCAAGGTTTAGTGCAAATGATGGTGATTAACTTAATTTAATTGCACCAAATTTTCGGGCCACAATTTGAGCCCAAAATGAATTGGGCCGAAATCTAGGCCCAAATGAACTGGGCCAAACTAAATGAATTTGGGCCCAAATTTTACTTGGTTAAAAATTAAATCTTGGTGACATTATGAAAGATAATTTATCACCGAATCATATTTACTGGGGGATAATATCAATTCACTCGAAATGATTACGTAAATGAAACTCAAATTGCAAAGTGGGGGCCGAAACGAATTCTCCCAACCGAGATGATTAAATGAGATAAATAAATGTGAAAAATTAATAGCATGGCTTAATTAAATAAATAATTAGGATTTGGGGTCAGGCTATTACAAGGGGAACCCCAAAAACCTAAGGTTCTAAATTGCAAGAATGAAATACTCAATCTGAAAAATCGCTACTGACACAGCAATGAAATACGGATACACCAATTAAAAAGAGAAATTACACTTATAAATCAAGGGAATCGGACAGTTACTAAGTACTTCACCAAATTGAAGACACTTTGGGATTAACTTAGTGCATACCTTACACTACTGAACTGCAAGTGTACCAAGGAATTCAATCTGAGTAAATATTCTGATGGAGAACGTTTGCGCCAATTTTTGATGGGATTGGACACACCACAATTTGGAATCGTGAGATTAAACTTACTTGCTATGGAGCCTTTCCCTCCTCTAAAGAAGGCCTATACTGCTATTCTTAGAGAAGAAAGGTAGCAGTCTATAATAAGAGGTATGGAGAGCAAGTCTATGGTGGAAGCATCAGCCTTTAAGGCTATGGCAATAAACAGATCTGGGCTGTCCAATCGACCAAGATGCACACACTGTCACAAGTTAGGCTACGAGCGAAGCCTCTACTTCAAACTGCTTAGTTATTCACCAAATTGGTAAGGTTGCTAGTCGAAACATGTGTATCCACACGGAAGTTAAAGCGGCACTAGAGAAAGGGTCATGGGAGACAACAGAAGCAACGGGATGCGAATGGGCAAGCCAAATTTGGAACAAAAGCAAGCAATGACACAAGACTAACCAAATTTTAGGGGGAGGCATTCACTGTGACAGAGCAGGGCAATGGGGTCATGATGGAGCAAGGCTATGAGAAAGGAACCGGCTTGAGTTCAAGTCAGGTAGAGGCTTTGTTCACCGTTTTTAAGGAGAGAGAAAAACAAGAAAAGATGAGTGGTAAGTCATCCAATGCTTATCCTTTGCAATGGATCAATGATGATGGGGCTTCCTGGGGTGGCAATGCAGTTGGTGCAAGGCGAGTTTAGTTGTGCCCTCATATGTATCCATTTTCAAAATTAATACCCATATTTATGCCCATATACATCGGGTGTTGTAAACTTATACCCATATCCATACCTATACTCATTGGGTATCGTGAGTATGCAAATCTTTATTCAGGTACGTATAGATAAAAAAGAATTAAACCTATTTTATACTCATATTCGACATCAAATAGCCAATATGTCACACTAACCTCAAGCTTCTAAGAACATATCATATCAAGTCGAATACAACCAAAAGTTTGCCAATTAAAGCACTAAATTGGCCCCTGACAATTAAAGTTTCTAACAAAATGTCTCACCAAAGTCATGATACCATATAACTCAAAGTAACTAGCAAAATATCCAAGTATAAGCAACAAATTAGAACTTTAAACAAATAGGTGCGGGTTTTGTTTGGAGCGGACATAGGGTGGGCATGGGGCGGGTTTTGACAAAATGGGTATAGGGTGGACTGGCCCTATTCCCATACACATACCCATATCCACACCCATTTTAGCAATACTCGCATCATACCCATTTTATGGGTTTTCACCACACATACCTATACCTATACCCATTAGGGCAGGTTTTGTGGGTTTTAGGTAGGCGCAACTTTTTTTGCCAGCCCTAGGGGCTTCCCATCATATGACTTCTAATATAAAAGCCCTTGAAAATATACATGACTTGTTTGACCCCATTTGATCAGCCAACCTAATGGTACAATCATTACAGCCAAGAAGGTAGGAAATGTATCTCGGCAGCGGATTGAGTTTAAAGGAGGTTCTTTACACTCTTACTTTTCAAGTGCAACCTAATATTGGGATAAAAATTAGCCAAATATGAAAATTGTATTGTTGTTTATGGAGCTGATTTTTGTGTGTTGTTGGACCTCACCTCGAGCAAGCCGATTATATGTATAAAATGAGGAATGGGGTGTATTTCTTGAAGACAAGCGTAGGGGGAACAAGCTATGCAACAATCAGTACCAAGGAGTCAAGTATTTGGCATCAGCGGCTCGGTCATCCTTCTTTTGGTAGTCTATCCACTTTTGCTAAAAGGTATGGTTTTCGATTGAATAAAGATGATTTGAGGTGTTGTGATGTATGTCATGGACCAAAACAAACAAGAAATCAATTTCCCATTAGTACTAGTCAAGGTGAAAAACGTTTTTCTTTATTCATTGTGACTTATGGGGTAGATATCATAATCCTTCGTTAAGCGGGTGTTATTATTTTCTCTACGTTATGGATGACTTCAGTAGAGCTGTTTGGGTTTTTCTCTTGAAGATAAATCTGAAACTTACAATAGAACCGTGGAATTTTGTTTTATAATTAAGAATAAATTTAGTGGGGCTGTTAAATGAGTACATAATGATAATGGAACGAAATTCACACATAGATCTTTATGTGCCTTTTTCAGGTAAAAAGGCATCTTGGTCGAAACATCTTGTGTAGATATCCCTCAACAGAATGGTGGAGTCGAGTGTAAGAATTGACACATTTTAAATGTTATACAAGCCTTGAGATTTCGAGGTTCCCAACCCTTGAAGTTTCGGGCTGATTGTGTACTAAGCGCCGTATATCTGATCAATAGGACTTCTACAAAACTACTTAATGGGAAGACTCCTTATGAGGTATCGCACGGCATGTGACCTAATTATGAACATATTAAAGTTGTCGAGTGCTTATTCTATGCCCACAATCATGAACCTAATGAAGATAAATTTGATCCTTGGGCCATTAGATGTATTTTTGGGGATATCCCCACGGACAAAAGGGGTGGTGTTTTAATAACTTGAAGCACTGAAAAATATTCATATCACATGATGTCACATTTTATGAAGACAAGTTCCTGTTTGCTCGTCAAACTTGCAATACTTTAGGTCCCACTACAACTACGAAGCTTACTAGTGGAACATGGCCATCGCTAAATCCATGTCTCGAGAAATCAGTCCACAGTCTCATGAAATCTGGTTCCAGCCCACTTGGAGATAGCATAGGGTCCAATCGTGTGGAAGTAACACTACCCACAATTGAGCATGATGGGCAACAATCTACTGAAGCACAGCACGAAAGTGTACCCTAACACTGTGCTGGGTCTAATCCCGAAGGTGCATCACAACCCACTCAGAACTCAGCTGTATGCAATTTAGAGGGTCATGTTTCTCCATCTGGTAGGCTGGTAAATGATGAGCCCATTGCGCATAGTCAAGGGGAGAATAATGGCCCAGCACATAATATCTCTACTCGACCACAACGATACCGAGGACCTCTTGTGCAGCTCCAAGATTATGTTTGTTATGCTATAGAGACACCCTCCTCAATGCGCATACCGTTGGCTTCCTTAGGTACGTCCCATCCTTTAGCTCACTATATTGCTTATGATAATTTTTCTGAAAAACATCGAGCCTTTCTTGTATTTGTCACATCTCATCATGAGCCTCGACATTATTCCCATGCTATTCATGATCCCAATTGGCGTGCCACTATATCAAATGAAATCTCAGCTTTAAAAGACAATAGCACTTGAGAAAATGTTGTCTTGCCTCCCCCAAAAAAAAGGCCTTTAGGTCTAAGTGGGCCTACAAACTCAAATATCATGCCGATAGAAGCATGGAACGATACAAATATTATCTTGTTATTCTTGGTAACACACAAGTCGAACGGGAGGATTTTTGCGAGACCTTTACTCCTATAGCTAGAATGACTATTGTTCAGTGTCTTTTGTCCATTACACTTGCTAGAGATGGAAACTTCACCAGATGGATGTCCATAATGCCTTTCTTCATGGAGATCTTCACGAAAATATTTATACGGAGCCCCCACTTGGTTTTTAACCTCCTAGACCAAATCTTATGTGCAAGCTCCAAAAGTCATTATATGGACTGCAGTAAGCACCCACACAGTGGTTTCTTCAACTAGCCACCGCATCGCAACACTATAGTTTTCGTCAATCTCCATCAGATTATTCCTTGTTTGTTTATTGGAAAGGTGATATTTCCTTAACTCTTCTTACTTACGTTGATGATTTGGTTCTCACAGGAAGCAGCCCTACATACTGTCATCGCCTTAACCAATGTTGACATTGTTGTTTTAAATTAAAGGATCTTGGTCCTTTGAAGTATTTCTTAGACTTTAAAGTGGCTCAATCTCCAAAGAGGTTGTTCATCTGTTAACATAAATATCCTTTGGATATCTTATCTGAAAGTGGTATGTTAGGTACAAAACCAGCATCTTTTCCCATGGAGCACAATCTTAAATTGAGTTCTACCTCTAGCGAGGCTATTGGAGATCCTCCTCTATGTCATCGACTGGTTGGACCTCTTCTTTATCTTATAATCACTCGTCCTGGTATTACTTATCCAGTTCATATGTCTTGGCAATTTGTGTGTAACCCTCGTCAAGGACATTGGGAGGCTGCCATGCGTTGTTGCATTACTGAAAGTCCTGCCCGGGCCAAGGAATTCCATTTCCTGCTCATGATGCACTTGGGCTCAAAGTATATTATGATGCTGATTGGGCTAATTATCCTATGACCCACAAATCCATCACCGGTTACTTACTCAAATTAGGCAACATGCCTATCTCATGGAAGCCTAAGAGGCAAGCTATAGTGTCTTTAGCTGAGGCCGAGTACTGAGCCATGGCCAATACTACTAGTGAGGTTATCTTGTTGCGGAACCTATTACGCTTTCTTGGTCTTTTAGTCCCTTCTGCTGACTTATATTGTGACAATCAGGTGGTTATTCACATTGTTAGTAACCCTATGTTTTACAAACGTGCTATGCATATTGAGGTTGATTGTCATTTTTTTTGTGAACATATTATGTCTGGTGCCATTTACCCATGCTATACTCTGACCACTGAACAACCGACCGACATCTTTACCAAAGCTCTGGGCCAGCGATAATTTTATTGTTTGAAGGGTAAGGTGGGCATTTTTAATCCACATGCGCCAACTTGATGGGCTATATTAGGATGGTATCACATTGTAATGATCCTAAAGTTTACACTTTCTTTGTCTTTGTACCTATCTAATATTTGTATTTATTTCTTTCCTAATCATGTACCAATTCCTGTGCGTACAATTAGTTATATGAACAGAGCAACTAAACTAACATCAAGACAGCGAGATTATTACTGAAAAATCCAAACATTTCATATAAATTGCTAATATAAAGGGAATATTTGAACTTATGGCAACATCGTTCAGTAGGAATGTCAAACGGAATTTGAAAACTTTACCATTTACTCCAGTTTTTTCACTCTTCACTCTCGCTATAAATATCAACTAAAGTTTTATTTTGAGGGGAAAAGACCCAAAAACCTAAGGTTCTAAACTACAAGAATGAAATACTCAATCTCATAATTGCAAAAAATGAACCTGCGTATTCCCAGTTTCCAACAAGGGTCTTGAGGGAAATGTTCAAGAATGCTTACAAATGTACCAAAAATAGCTCCAAGGTCCATACTATTTTCTGAAATCAATTTTCAGGGCCTTGTCTTCTCAAAAGAGATTATCAGGTTCCTTTTATTTTGTGGAAACTATTTTAAGGGCCTCATTTACTATTTGCATTTTCTTTTTAGCCCTTAAACTTTTCATATTTGTATTTTAGCCCAAATCCTTAAAAACTTGCTTTCGAAAAATTTAAAATTGCGTATGTGATATTTTGCTCATAGTAGGACTCAACGTCTTCTTTCATCCGGTATCAGAGTCACATGACGAAAAATAATTGAGATAATTAAGCTAATTAATGATTAATTAAGGTAATTAACTATGTTTAACTGTGATTAATGCTTGAATCATCGTCGACTTGCCCTGTACCGAATTATTCTCACATTGTGCACTCACCGGAAGGACTTTCTCCATTAGCACCGCAATTAAACTATATCACTAATATAGTTTTAGAATTAAAAGCAAAATTAGCTAAAATTAAGACCTAAGCAAAATAGCTTAAGAAGTAGATATCTATAATCCACCCTTCACTAGTTAACGAAGAAAGGCATAGCAGTAAATCCTCTTCTAGTATTAGTACTCCTTTTCAGCATAAATGTTCTTTTTAAAACCTGAAAAACAAGATTCCATTTCCTCTACATGAGATAAAAATCCAAAAAGAAGTAGGAGAAAAATCAGGCGAAAAATCACCTGAAAAAGCAGAAAAGGAAGAAAAAGATGGAGTAAGCAATATACTCTTGACGAACTATAAAATATGTTCGACAAAGAGCAAAACCCAGAAGAATTAAACAAAATCATGAGAGTAATTAGTCATAAACATGATGTATTATTGGATGATAATGACGAGACCAATAATGTCCAATTAGAAGAAGAAATATATTAGCAAATGAACCTTATTAAACTTGATGATCTTAATACATTATCTCTAGAAGAAATTAAAAGAAAATTATATAAAAAAATATGGTAAAATGGCTGCTGAGGATGAGATTAATGAAATTGGAGAAAAGATTGACTTATATGAAATAAAGACCAATTTTGTTAACAATGTAGTTCCTAAACCTGAAGAATTTGGTGAACTTCTTAGGAGAAATACTCATTTCTTAAGACCTAGATACGTTCCAGCAGAATGCACAACCAATTTTTCCTTTGGGTTTGTCCCAAGGAAAACTACAACTTTCAAAGAAATTGGCCTTATTCTAATCAGTCAAACAAGATATATCTTAAACATTGATAGAGCCGGTAATAGAGAAGAAATATTTGAGCGTTGAAAAAGAGACATGAATAGTATCTTAAACTTAAATACTACATAGACTGCTGCCAATTTCTTATATTACATCAAACATAGCTTTTCTAGCACTGTAACTAACTGGTATGATTCATTAACTGAAGAAGGTAAAAATGCCTTGAGAATGATGGAGACACCAGCTGCAATGTTTAAAAATTTATATAAAGAAATTGAAACTGAGTTCGTTAGAGCTAAACTCGATTCCAAAGAAAAAGCAAGACAATGGCAAAGAAAGATTAACAACATAGAATTATGGGATATGAGATATCTAAAAAATTATATTGCTGAATTTAGTCAATATCATTACAAAATTGGGCACAATAAAACTAATCTCAGTATGTTTTATGACAAATTTCCATATCCTATAAATTCCATAATCAATGAAAAATAAATTGCATATATGGAATGAGCAGATGTCATTGATACCCTTGGCTCTAGAACCTCTTATCTAAGAAAATGGGTCAAATGATTAATGTCTTGATCTCCAAAAGCAAAAGGAAATTAAGAAGCAATTCTAAGTTGCTGGGATTTACCACACCAACGGGCAAAAGAACCTGAGAGAAGATGAAAAAGACAATTTTATAAGAAAAAGAGCTTTAATAATCAAAGGGGATAGAAATATAAAAGAAAATATTATAACAAACCGAGTCGTAAAAGACGAAGCTTTTTTAGGAAAGTAGCTTACTGTCCGGCAAGAAAAAATAACTACAAATGTTGGGCATGCACAGAAGTAGGACATTATGCTAATGAATGCAAAAATAGGAAGAATAACAAGCTTATTAAACCTTAGGAAGTTTAGATTATGTTGAGCTTAGTGAAGATGAGGCATTAGACCTAGCCCTAAGTAACAACAAAGGAATTATTGAAATTATATTGGATAATGAATATGAAGAAAGTGATTATGAAGAAACAAGTCATTTGATGGAAAGTAGTTCAATTAGCCTTGGTGATCTTCAATGAGAAGAGTTTGTGGTAAAGAATGATCACGAGGAAGTCAAAGGAGAATCCAAAGCATCATGATCTATAAACAATGTATCTTTCAATTAAAAAGCAAATACATATGTGAAATGATGGAAGGAGATCTAGAGATTAAGGATTGCGAGCATGACGTTGGGAAAGTTAATCTCATTAATTGGAAAAATATCCTTAAGCATAAAAAAGATAGAAAGTATAGGTATTTCCATATCGGAAGTGTCCAAGCTCAAATAACTCTATTATAATATTATGGCAAAGATATTGATCTTTATACTTTACTCTGTGATATTAGACATATCAAATTTAATAATCAAATTATCACTGAGATAAAGACCAATTTATGTAATGGGTCAGTAGGATTCAATTACCGACCGAAATATTATATGAGTCTAAAAGATGAATTTGCTAAAAACTTCTTGTGTGATAAGATAAAAACAATTGGCATGGATATGAAAAGAGGATGATATCCTTTAAGGATATTTTGAAAAATTATCTATAAATTAGATAATACAATAGACCCAAAGACTAAAGTAACTATCATAGAAGTAAGAAAATTTGAAAGCCCTACACCTATGCAATAGATCCAGAGGTTTAAGTTCAATCCCCAGGAGATAAAAATTGATCGCTCATAGATATTTAGCTTTGCCAACCCTACAAAGATCAATAAGATAAATATAATAAAAATTGACGAGGAGGGTAAATGACCATAAAACCTCAATTATTAAAAAGCATGAGTACAAGATCAGATTGGGGAGAAGGATCCTCATCAGCTAAAGAAGAGCTTAAAGAAGATGATACCATTAGCCTGGCCAATGAAATGACTAGAATGAGTTTTGAAGCTGCAAGACCTAGTGTTGATCGAATCATGAGCCTAGAAAGAAAGGTCATTGGGTACAAAGCTAGAACTATTAGTGAACCAATCTATGAAGATGAATTAGTCAAAAACATAACTATGAAAATATGCTATGAAGCTACCAATACAAATCCAATTAGTGTCTACATCCTAATAAAGGTATGTGTAGAGGGATATAATAAATATGAACTATATGTTTACATAGATAGTTGTTGTTCTATATGCTTTGAGAAAAGATCACTGTTTTCTGAGTTTATGTGGAAAAGAGCTAGAAATCCTTTACAAATGAGGATAGCTGATAATAGTATTACGAATCATAATAAAACCATAGAAGATTTAATCATACAATTAGGAGGAGTTTAACACATTATACCAGTTCTATGGGCTACTGATCAACCTTCTCACGATATGATTATTGAAAATAATTTTCACAGATTATATTCCCCATGCATGCATACCATGAACCTGATAATATTGAAGATAAATGGTCACTCGGTTCCTATTGAAAAATTAAGTAAGGCTTATACACATCAGAAGATTGAATTCATGCACAGCCAGCATAGTGAGAAGGTAATACCAGCACAATGTGAAGTAGCACCAATGATCTCAATACTGGAATTATCTATTAAGGAACAGATTATCGAGTAACAAGAAAAATTATGTAAAGGACTCTGATAATTCAGTAAAGTTTTGGGACAAAGATAAGACCTTTACAAAAATTACTTTGTTAAATCCCAACACTATTATTCGAGTCAAACAAATGGTGTATGTACACCAGGATATCTATGAATTTGATAAATAAATTAAAGCACCCCTGGACAAAGTATTAATTAGAAATATCAAGAGTCCTCACATCAGTCCTGCTTTCATGGTAAGAAATCATGCTGAAGAAAAAAGAGGAAAAGCTAGAATGGTAATCAACTACAAAACGCTTAATGATAATACTGTCTTTGATGGCTACTCTATTCCTTACAAAACAGCCCTTTTCAAAAGAATTCAAGGAGCCTCTCGGTTCTCGAAAATATATTGTAAAAGCGGTTATTGGCAGATAAAAATGGATGAGAAAAGTATTCCTTTAACTGCATTTAGCACCCCACAAGGATATTATGAATTGATAGTAATGCCATTTATTCTTAAAAATGTATCTTAAATATTCTAAAGGAGAATGGATAATGCCTTTAAAGCACTTAATCACTGTTATTTAGTTTACATCAATGATATCCTTGTCTTTTCTAAAGCTATAGAATAGCACAAAGATGATGTCTTAGCAGTCACATCAGAGATGCATTGATTATGGTATCATACTTGGTAAAAAAAATGCATTTATGCTGAACAGAAAATTGAGTTTTTAGGCTTAGAGGTAAAGGTTGGACAAATCATCCTACAAAGGCATATTCTAGAAAAATAGAAAATTTTCTTGAAAAAATTAAAGATATGAAGCAACTAGAAAGGTTTCTTGATGTCTTACCTATGCTTCAGATTTCATTATAGATTTAGCTAAATTAAAAAAGCCATTACAGCAGAAACTCAAGAAAGAAGTAAGTTGGATATGGACCATTAATGATACAAAGATTGTTCAAAACTTTAAAAAGACGTGCAAAAATCTTGCTATTCTTAATTTTTCTAATGAAGAAGATGATTTAGTTCTTGAAATAGACGTTAGCAATGAGCACTGGAGTGCGGTACTCAAAATCAAAGAAGCAGAAAAACTCTACAAATATTGCAATGGAAGTTTTAATAAGGTAGAATGCAACTATCCTACAATGGAAAAAGAAATCCTCACAGTCATAAGGGGAATTGAAAAATTCTTAATCTTTTTAGCCCCAAAACCTTATCTTATTCGAACTGGCTGCAAAGGAATACTTGGTCTTGTGAAAAAGAATTTATCAAATATGCAAACACAAGGGCGACTCTTGCATTGACAATTATGGCTTAACCAATTTTCCTTCTCTATTGAACATATACAGGGATCAAAGAACTCTCTCACAGACAGTCTAACTCAAGAACTCGCCAATGGTGATCATTAAAGCCGACCTCCCGCCAGAAAAGGAGGAAATCCTTAATGAAATGCCATTCATAAAGTCCTTATTGATAACCTAGAATTCCATACAAAAAGTAGATCACGGTTTGGTCTACTTTCTACTGCCTACCTAATAGCCCAAAGATTTTCCCTTCTTGAGTTATAAGTTAGTTGCCTTCTGTGTCCTTATGATATCTAAGAAAAAATAATTTCTCACATTCGAGAAAAACGGTTCAATGAGTGGTATGCAGCCTGCATCGACTTTTATTATCATTATTCCTATGATATTTGGGAGTCTTGGAGTATAACGATCTATTTTTCCGATAGATCTGAAGTTGGTGCTGTTAGTTTCCCAGCAAATTCATTACCTCTAAATGGCCCTGTCTTTGAGGCCTGGGAATACGGGATGGTACTTTAGTTCATAGAAATCCCATATCAAAGTTTTCATTTTTCTCAAAACTGACAAAATTTAGTAATCCATGTTCAGAAGGATCCATTGGATTCTCACATCTCCTGATGGTCCAACAAAAGTCCCAATTCGCATATGCCTAAATTTGGAAGTGTATAGCGCATTAATCAAATATAAAAATGAAAAAGCCAAACTAGCCCATTATCTTATTCAGATTGTCGTTTACGATAATTTCAATGATCAACGACAAGAATGGATTTCCTACCTACCAACTTGCTTTAGCAAGAGCCATTAGATTTTTCAACATTTACCATCAAAGTTGGGCATTAGTTGAATAGGGACAAACATTAATACATTGTGAAAGTACTAACTTCGCCTATAATAATGAGTTTAAAGAGTACACGAAGGTAAAAGGAGCAGTATTAGAAGATATTTTTGATCATCTCTTTGACGTTGGAGCTGAAAAATTCTTATTAGCAAAATGAAAAAAAATATCTACTTGAATTATTTGAAAAATGGGATCCAGAGCACCTTAAGCAACTTGATGAAGATTTTGATGATTATCCAGATAATGATGGTCTGGAAGATATAATTTGAGATGAAGGCATACAAAATCTCAATAATGATAACTAGTCTTGTCATCATTAAAAACTCTAAAAAGTGGCTGCCCCATCATTGTACTATCTTGACAAGTGTCTGGCTTGTAAAATAAAGCCGTGTACTGTAGCCATCAGTGTGTACTGTAACAATGTGAAAAATTAGTATGTACTGTAGCGGTTAAGGCATCCTAAGTACCCCATCCCCCATATAAATAGAGAGGTCAAGTGCTGAGAAGGGACGCAGTCATTTGAGCATTCTTGAGGAAAAGAGAAGTTCGGTTTCTCCATTTCTCTATGAGCTAATGATCCTAGCTTAAAGTCCCTCTTCAAGCTTTCTATTGTAATCTTTTCACTTTCAAGCTTCAATAAGAGAAGTTTTCCCAGTAGGGAACGTTATCCAATTGAACCTTATATCTTAAATATTATAATTTCTTGATGAAAGTTTCACTATCATTTAAAAAGATATAAAACTTGATTAGTGGCTATGGTCCGAGGTAGGAAACAAAACGGATCTGTGCTGTGCCTCATCTAAAGAAGGTGGGGTTGACATGAGCAATCTCTGTAAACCAGAAGCTAGAGGAACGCCGGAATCCAGCACTGACTACGTTCAGGTAATGGTCGAAACACTTTAATCAAGCGTTAATTATTTTCCCTAAGTCTGATGGCCGTTAATCACAGAAAATATAATATTTATGGTATAAGTAGTAGATTGTGATAAGTGGTACCAGTAAAGTCATTCTAAGAAGTCTAAACAAAATTATAATCTTAGTTTTATTAAAAAGTACTAAAAAACTAAGTATTTGCGCATAAAACTTCATCTTGTGAAAAAGTTGCAAATTCAGAAAGTTCAAGGACTAAGTTGCAAATAAAACTATGCCCAGTAACTATTTTGTAAAAATATTTCCCCCCAATAATAAGTTTACCTAAAATAGTAGGTAGTTTGTAATATATTTTGAAAACATTGGCCCCTAGAAATTGTTTCCATAAAATAGTAGGTACCCCAGAGCCATAAATTGCAAATGTACGCACAAAAAAACGAATTGCACTAGCAAATCCCTCCAATAGCCAAATCCTTCAGTTCCATCATAAGTTAATCTTCATGATTTGTTCAAAACTAGATTCGAATAAACAAGAAATTCTGAAATTTTCAAAATAAGGCGAGTCCTAGAAAGGGAATGTTCTGTTCCAAAAAAGACGTACAACAGGAGCTTTCTTATGCCGTAAAAAACATTGCAATGGTTATAAAAGAACAGAGACAGATATAGACAAAGTTGAAGAAAATGATAATTTCATAATTTGAACTCTCCTAGGTAGGCTATTTTAATTAGTGCGAATTAGCCTACCCCAACTCTATGGCTACATGTATTTTACTCGAGTTCACTAGTAATACTGATAACTTATCAATTTGTCCAGTCTAAAATAAATTAGGGTATCTGACAAAATTTTTGCTTGAACTTTTGACAGTGTCTAATTTTCTTGTTTGAATTGGACCCAGTTGCCGAATATACTTGAAATGCATGCCTAATGCATGTGGGTCCCATCTGACCAATTTCAAATGGGCTCACATTTCCCGTAAATTTCTAAATGCATGCCTAATGCATGTGGGTCTCATCTGGCCAATTTCAAATGGGCTCACTTTTCCTGTAAATTTCTAGTTCTAAATGAAACAAAGGAAATAGAGAGAAGTAATAGGAAATTGATAGACTAATTCATAAATGCTTTACCTTATGTAAATATGTCAAATCAAATTGCAACCACATTCATGAAAAATTTACATGGCTCGAAGAGTTTTGACTTGCCCATGGCACATTTAATAATCATATTTCCTATAAAGTTCTGCTTTTAAATGAAAATAAAGAAATAGACGGAAGTGATAGGAAAATGATGAACTAATTAATATGTGCTTTCCCTTGTGAAAATGGGTCAAATCAGATTGTGTTCATATTCATGACAAATTAAATGGCTCGAAAAGCTCTTGACTTGATCATGACACATTTAATAATCCAATTCAATCTTAAGCTTGACAAATTTGCTAAAGTTAAACGGCTTGACAAACTCTTCTTTTATTTTGCTTTTTTCGTTTATTTAATTGGCATTGTAGCAATCAAGGTAAATTCCACATAGCATAGGTTGATCTATTGGGCTATATCCTCTTCTGATATGCTAAGCAAAATTCTAATTCAAGTGGTTTTGATTAACAACTGCAAATAAACTTTTCTAAAACAATAAGGGAAAAACGCCTAGGAATTTTCATAGTTATGAAAGAGAACTGAATCAAAATGATAAATATGTACCTTTCTCGAATTGGTCAATTTCGAGGAATTGTAATCCTTCCTAGAAACTTGATCTACTAGAATCTTGATCTATTCTTTCGAAATCAATCAAATTTGCTTGAATTAAGTAAATGCCGTTCTTTCAAACTAATGTGACTTAATCTAAGTTTAATATATTTAATTACTTACTAGGCCTCCTAACATATAAATCTCTCTTTCGAGACAAAGTTATGCTAAGTCTATTCAAGAATTCCAACAACCAAATGTCGCCTTTCGAATGTTGACCTGATTGTTTCAAGTGTGCAAGTAAATTTTGGCCAAAAATTAACTCACAACATATCAAATACTTGATAGAACGAAATGAAACCAATCATAAAAATAAGCACAATTGAATAAACTAAAACATGATCCAACTATACTTTTATAAACTACTAAATCCCTAGACAAAAATTAAACTACTCACACATGATTAAATTAAACATCTAACTATTCCCAAATGATACATCTAAAGAGGAAAAGAGAAGAGAAGAGAGAAGAATTGCTTAGCCAAAAATCATGCTTGAACCATCGTGCAAACCCGAGATGGAATCCTTGTAAGTCTTCACTTCAACTCTATCTCACTCACTCTCTAATCTACTTGAAGAGAGGAAAAGGAATGGAATGGTGTGTATGGGGTCTGTGTGAGGATGAGAGCCCCCTTTTTTATAGTAAAATTTTGGAAGACAAATAACCACACGTAATAATGGAATAATAACTGCTGGGAAGTCGAAGAGCTTGTGAGAAAATAAAAAGCCTTGTAGGAAGTAGAGACACCACGGATCGCGGCATCTACCACGGACAGACTGTCGTATTCATTGCCTCAGTGTTCTTCTGTTCTTCTTCCTTCCACGGGCATAGCAACTCAGGGGGTTTCCATGGGAGTAAAAAATACACTCATTTATGGGTCAAATCTTGGGTTAAATGGTTTAGAACCTGCTAAACACAAAATAGAACCATACCGGAGCGTAAAATGGGAGAAGGAGAATAAATTATCACATAAAGCATATAATTTTCCCTAAAAATACAGTAAAATGACTCTAAAATGGTATACACTTTAAAACACTTATCAATTACATTTGTCTCTCTAATTGTTAGATTCATGAATTTTGTATAACTTATATCTGCAATTGACAAGCGACTATAATTATCATGGGATACACTCCGTATTTAGCTGGCATGATTGTGTTACAATATAAGGAAACATATGTATAGGAGGCCAAACTCCGTTTCATTATGTGCTTATACTTATTCTAATGGCTTATTTTTTTCAAGGCCTGCTTGTTTTCATGTATATAATGAGCAGTTAACAATAGCTTATTAGTGGTTACTACCTTTTCCAATGATTAAACTAACTGTTAGTGGTTACTACTGCTTAGCAGTAGTTAGTAGCAATTACGTATAGTGTTGAGAGATAATAGACAATAGTTAGCTAGCGTTTATTAGCTATCAGCGTTTACAGATGGTTAGGATTAGCAGTTTTCAATTGGTAGCACTTTGGAGCAGACGAGCGTAGCTAGTGGTTGCCAAATGCTAACTAAACACTGTAACAAACACCTCTAGATAGGGGACAAAGGAATGAACACCTCTAGAGGAAGAAAGAATTGAAAGAAACCTTAAGTAACAAAGAGATGAATTGTGAGCATGAACGAAGGGCTACAGCAACAAGGAAGCAATCAAGGGGCTTGAAGGCGGAATTGTATAGGGGACGAGGATATTTAATATTCATGGATAATCTTCCCCTCCAATTAGATCCATATGGACTAAGGTGAGTCTTCTCTAGAGCTCGCAGAGTAAGGGATGTCCATATACCGGTGAGGAAAGGCAGGAAAAGCCATACGAGATATGGATTTGTAAGATTCTGGAAAAGGGAGGACGCACTTAATAGCATTGGGATGTATAACTACCATATTATTAGAGGTCAACGAATTAGAGTTAATCTGGCTAGATTTGAAAATGGTCAGGAGAGAGGAATCAGAAGGAACAAGGCAGCAGATAAGTGGAACAAGACACCACCAAAGATTCATTAAATTTGGAGGATGAGAGAAAAACCAAGTAAAGTTGCCAGAAGAAAAGAGTGAAACATGTACAAGGGAAAGTGAATAAAAGTGCTATGGAGTGGTCACAAAGAAGTCTGATTTACACAGTTGAAATCCTTGGGAAATTAGCACATTGTCCATGACCATAGTCAGAGAGGATGGAAGATGCTCAAAGATTACAGCATTGAGTAAATTCAAATTCATTCGCACAATTGCATCAAGCCAAAGCACGAAGGAAGCCTTAAAACAATCTCAAGTTCTATCCCAGTGGTTTATTGATATTAGGGAATCGGATAAATATGAGTCATATGACACGCGCATAGTTTGGATTGAAATACTGGGAGTGCCACCAGTTGGGTGGCATAAGGACAACTTTATCCAAATAGCAGAACTATGGGGAAGAATTATGAGCGTGGACAAAGATACTGGAAGTTTAGACTTCTTCAAGGCAATGCATGTCCTTATAGATACTGATATATTCGACACAATTAATGCAGAGCTAATACTATCCATTTGAGATACAGGAGACAGAATTAAAATTAAGGAGGTGGGAGCTTTATCTCTGCATAAACTTGGGACAAGACAGCGTACATTCAAGCCTATCATGGAAGCAGTGGAGTCTAATACTAATACAACAGAAAAGGAAGGGATGCAGGATGACATGGTCTGAAAGCATGACATGGCAATATGTGATTAGGGAGTCAATAATGAAATACATCCTAAGGAAGATGAAAGAACAACATATTCAAATAGTAAAGAAGAACCACGAGATGATGTTGAAGATAACAATAATTCCAACACGAAAACTAAGACAGTCAGCCTTAATGGATGCACTGAGGATCTGTTAAAAACTAGGCAACCACTCCTTAGACTAAATTCTGATGCACAAAGTACGGAGGAGGGCAGCAACCTCTCATAACCCCAAGGATTCGAGGAGCAAAGCACTAATTATTGTCGAAACAGATCCTAGAGTTCGAAAACTGAGATATCCAAGGAATGTGAAGAGTCATAACAACCTCCAAGTTCCAAAGCCCCTTCTTAACAATCAGAAAGGAGAGGTTGGAAGAGCAATCAATCACAAGGAAGAGATAGAAGACTAAGCAGTATAAAACGGGAGAGAATCACCACTAGAAGTATTTCAGCGTCTAGCACTAGCCATTCATCATCGGGATGCATTCACCAGTCAGCAAAAGAGGCTTTAGAAGTGGGCAACATACTAGGACTGAAAATTATAGAGAATGAGAGTGTAGCCTTACGAAGAATCAAAACAACCCTAAAGAAAAATAGAAAGCTAGTAGCAAGCCAAGCTCAAATTTAGTCCCAACAAGGGAAATGAAAGTGGCTACCTGGAATATTAGGGGAGTGAAGTCAGAACCAAAAAAACAATGCATTAAATGCCTAATCTAGGAACAGTTTGTAGGATTGGTTGAGACTAAGCATAACGGTATTTCATAATAGGATATTTGAAAATATTAGGGAGAGCAGAATGTTGGATGGATTAATGTGAAAGCAACTGAAAATTCCAGTGGGCTAATTGCCTCTTGGGATAGAGATTCATTTACCATGGATAGCTATACCACCATGCAAAGCTGGATTTGTATCATTGGTAAATTTACACAGAAAAACTTTGGGTGTGCAATCTATGTAGTGTATGCCCTAAATGAACATGCTCAACATTTGGATGTGTGGAACCAGCTGCGGAATCTTAGAGCTAATTATCAGCTACCCTTCATATTGCTAGGGGATTTTAATGAAGTTATGCACCCATCAGAAAGAAGAGGTGCAGCTTCTCAGACACCAAGTATGAGGGAACTTGCAGGCCTTGTGCAAGACTTGCAACTTATAGACCTGGATATTAACCAAGCATACACATGGATAAGAAGTAACAGAGCAAGCAAAATTGACCATATACTGTGGATACAGAGATCATTCAAAGGTTCTAAAATGTCAAAGCCTTTTGCAGAGAGAGGAGATTGTCATACCATTACCGCATCATCATGATGACTATAAATATAGAGTAGGGACCATCACCTTTTAGCGCCCTTGATATTTGGCTGCAGGAACCGAGTTTTTTGAGCATGTTCGAGAAGGAATGGGTATAGCTCACGGGGTTTTCGCTGGATGCCAAACTAAAAGCAATCAAGACACCATTGGAAAAGTAGAATAAGGAAGTATTTGGTCACATTGATAAGAAAATTGAAGCATACCAGAGAGAGTTGCAGAAAATTAGCCAAACTACCTAAGAAACAGAGTTACAACAATGTGACTGGTTGAGAAAGAATGCACTGCAATAACAGCTATGGTTGTGGATGAGAAGAAAGGAGAGGTATTAGAAGCAGCTCTCAAGATGTAAGATACTAAAGGAAGGTGTTAGGAACACCAAATACTTCCACCTACTGACCTCCACAAAGAGAAGGAAGAAAATAATTGAGAAGCTCAGGGTTAATAAGGAGGAACTAACTGATGCAGAGACAATCAAAGCTGCCCTGGTGAATCACTTTAAGACTTTGGACAAAAGGAATAATTACACCAGGTTTGACATCTCATCCTTGCAGCTGAATAAAATCAAACAATAGATGTGTAAAGACCTGGAGGCACCAGTGACACAGCAAGAGATTAGGGATGCTATGCTGAGCTGTGATCCTGTAAAAGCCCCCGGTTATGATAGGTTCAACTTAAAATGTATAAAGCACGTCTGGGGGATCATACGGGAGGAATTTATTGCCTTCATCCAACAATTGTTTACAACTAGATACTTACCCAAAATATTGAACTCCATATGGGTTACTCTTATCCCCAAGAATAAAGATGCAATTGAAGTGACTGATTACAGGCCAATTAGTATGGCAGGAAGTGTCTACAAAGTGATAGCTAAAATCCTTAGCAGAAGACTGAGAGAAGTCCTGCCGCAGTTGGTAGGTGAGACGCAGACTGCTTTTGTAAGAGGCAGACACATTCTAGATGGGGCATTAAAAGAAAACGAAGTGGTAAATTGGCTAGGGAAAAAGAAAAAGGAGTAGAGTGTTAATAAAATTGGATTTTCAAAAAGCCTATGATACCATAGATTGGGATAGCCTGGACCTAGTCTTACAGACAATGGGGTTTGGTGACAAACGGAGAAAATGGATCAGAGCTTGCCTAACAATTTCAATGGTATCAATATTGTTTAGTGGTGCTCACACCCAAGCATTCCGAATGGCAAGGGTATTAGAAAAGGAGATTTATTACCCTCTTTCTATTTGTTCTAATGGCAGAGGTGCTAAATAAAATGATGATAAGAGCTATACAGGTTGGGATGTACACGGGGATAGAAGTTGGATGTAGGAACATTCACATTAGTCATTTATAGTTTGTAGATGATACACTCATTTTAAGTAGGGCTAACGGGACATGCCTCTAAAATGTAAAGAAAGTTCTGCTATGCTTTCAAGCATTCTCAAGATTGAGTGTCAATTACAACAAGTCAGGTCTTATGGTGATGGGAAGGGATGATCAGTGGGCATGTAATGCTTCTCAATTGATACAGTGTACATTAGTTCAGCTCCTAATTACCTACCTAGGGGTCCCTCTAGGGGCAAATATGAGAAAGGTTTCATCATGGCAATGCATCGTTAACAAAGTGCATAAGACACTGGGATCTTGGAAAGCAACTGCATCTCGAGAGTAGAAAGAGTAGTGTTAATCAAGGCTGTCCTTAATAGTCTTCCTCTATATTACCTCTCACTTTTTAAGGTCCAAAAAAAAGTGGTTGCTGAAATCATTAAAATCCAGAGAAGATTTCTTTGGAAAGCAGGCAATGAAGGGCGAGTTAATGCGCTAGTGAGCTGGGAAGTGTTGCAGAGACCAAAAACAAGAGGTGGCCTAGGGGTGGATGATTTGGTACTGAAAAATGCAGCCGTGCTGTTCAAATGGTGGTGGAGGTTTGCATATAAGGAAGGTTCTCTTTGAAAAGAAGTGGTAAGCTCAATCCATAAGGAAGATCTCTCCTTGTTACCTAGTATAACAAAGTCACTCATACCAGGGCCCTGGAGAGAACTAAAGAGACTGGCAGCAGAACCTTCTCCAGTACAGAATGCATTTGTTAAGCAACCTCAGTATAAAAATTAGAGATGGTATAAGAACAAAGTTTTAGCATGACCCTTGGATGTAAAATACAACACTTAAGGAGAGTTTTCCTTTGCTGTACAATACCTCATCTCAAAAGAAAGCCTTTGTTGCAGATATGGGTTGGTTTGAAGGCAATACATGGAGATGGACCTTGTCTTGGGAAAGATAGCTAACTAAGGCAGAACAACAACAAGTAGTACAATTGCAGCATGTATTGGGCCAATCCCCCCCTTAAGAGAAGGAAGGGATAAGATTATATGGTGCCCAAAAACTGAGTATAATGTCAAGGCTATATCAGCCAAGGCACAAGCAATTAAAGACCAAGGAGCACTGCTGCATAATTTGGTGTGCACTGTCTGGAGGAAATTAGCACTGTCTAAAGTCGAGATGATGATATGGCTATCATTATTGGGTAGGCTGAACACCAAAGACCTGTTATATAGAAAAAAAACATATTACTAATGGAGGCTAACATATGCAGTTTCTGTGACAACCCAGTAGAGAGCCTAGATCATCTGCTTGTATCATGTCAAATTTCGTGGTAGATTAGGTGTGTTTTTTCCACAGAACTAAGGAATCCTATCATAATTCTAGGAATGCTAAGGCAAATGTATGACATATGCATGAATCAGAGGATACATGGTAGAACCAGGAAGAAGTATTAGATTGTTGACCTTCGTTGCAGTAACTTAGAGCCTATGGATGCTCAGGAATATCACAGTATTCGAGCAACAGAACTTGAACGTTGATCCAGTAATTTGCACTATCAAATGGAAGATTGCTCTTTGGTCAAAGGTATAGAATGAAGAAGTTCTGCACTCTGCTGAGGAGCTTGCTTGAAATTTTGTAAACTTAGCAAACATTTTCCCATAGTTGAGTTGATTTCATGCTTCTGTTTCAATTTATGCTTGTTCTCCTTGTATCCGATTTGGACTTACCAATAATCAAAAAAAAAAAAAGAAAAATACACTGTAATGAACAACCCATAAATTTGCTCTATTTTTTTTAAGCATCAACTTTTAGAGATCATAAAATCTCATTTTTTAAAAATGTAATACTTTTTCTCAATTTTTTTATATAGATGATGATGGTGTGTATTAGTGTATTATAGTGGTTTCCATTAATGGGTGCCATTTTTGTTTGAAAATTAGACTTAACGTACAGTACAACACATTCTAAACATGCATACAAACACATCAAGTACATATGCGCAACTTTTTCAATAACTAGCCAAAACGGGGCCTTTTAGTCTTTGTTAAAAATATCTATCTAGCTTTAACCTTGCTCATTTATCTATCTATGTTTGTACATGTGTTAGATTAGTATAACTTGAGATTCTCATCCTAAACCATTGTATGTCTTATTCAATCTATTTCCTATTATCTACTTGCCCTAGCTTTTTCTAATTTTGTTCATAACAATCTGGTTGCCACAAGAGGGCAGATAAAATAGTACAGAGTTTATCCTAGTCTTCAAGCTTTATATACATCATTTTAATTAGTAGTAGGGACATAAAGACGACTAAATTGAACAACTGAAGGTAAAGTTCCACATGCTATTTGTAGGAGTTAAAAGACAAATTCTAGAACTATGACTAATCAATTTAATATTAACTCTAGCTTAAGTTATGACGTCATTAGCTTACCAATGACTATGTCATTATACAAGGAAAGATGGATATGGTATTCGGATTGAACAAAAAAAGTTCTAAAGTACAACATGGACTTAAGGATTTCCAAGGCTGCCATCTTTGCCTCAAACAAGATGCGTAATAGAGAATTGTGAACCCCAAAATGTGTGGAATTGTAGATCCTCCACTAACATACTCGTTTTCTCACGTGATCCTTACCGTAGAAGTAAGGAAAAATACACTAACTGAGCTTTTACGTACAAATGCCACCTTTATTTGACCTAGAAGTCTGTATAATTCACATGCCCAAGTAGGTGCTCTTACCTTGGTTATCATCATACCTGTGAGTCAAACCAGTCAATAGGTTCAGCTTTTCCTGAATCTATTGTATCAACAGAGACTCATCTGACAAAGCAGTTGTTTTCCTTTACAGCTTCTTTTCAAGGAGTCATGCGCGCATCATTTTTCACATATCGATTGGCATTAATGCGGCGTTTATCGTGAAGCACCTTGAGCACCTTGAAAGATGTCATTTGAACAAGTCTAAAAACTCTATCAGCTAGCTAATTGGGACTTACTAGCAGCTCCATGCACTTGATTTGTTCCACTTTAATGCCAGCGTTTTAAAGGATTCCAATATGGGTAGCAACCATTTTAGCTTTTTGAACATCCTTGGGCATGTGGATAAAAAGGGTAGCAGGGTAGTTGGTGGAATCTTATCCATCTGGTCATACAATCTTGAAGCAATCATGAGGACAGTGCCATAGAATCTCACTTATGTTCCAATGATAGAGAGAAAATAGCCACCTGACGAGGTCCCTAAATAAAACAGTGGAACTTTCACCAACTTATTCTTTTCAATACACAATCTGATAATTCCATTAACCCTTAGCCTTTCATGTGCATATGTCCAGCAATGTTCGGTGCTTGAGACAATAAGGACAGCATATTTCTGAGCAACTACATCAAGCACAGTTTCGGTTTCTTTCAGTAACTCCCCACATTTAGGACATCTAACCAAAAAGTCAAGAGGACTACTGCCACACTCATGAGTGATAAAGAGCATTGCTTTTGGATTGGTTGGTATTTCCCATATGATTTCAGTTCCTTTTACAATCTCAATAGGTTGGGTTTTCGAATTTTGTAAATTTAAAAGTTTCTGTTGCATCAGTGTATCTTCTTTCTATGATTAGATTGTGCCCTCTATTTTGACTAGATAGTAGAGTGACTATAATGACTAGGCCTAAAGTGAAACCACAAACAGGCAGTCTACATTTATGAGTAGCTTAACATAAAATGAAAGATTGATTTGCCATGGCTATAGTTAGGTGGGCTTACAATTCAAATTGAATCACCTTTAATCAATTGAAGCTAAAACAAACAGTGACAATTGTGATTGATGTACAAATCAATACGTAATGAAACAAACATCATCATTTTTTATCTTTAGACAAGAATGATGACTCTTCAATATCAAAATACAAGGCACTATATCTTTTGGAATGAATTAAGGCTACGAGATGAATCAACAGGCGTGCTAGTGACCACAGTTTCTAGCATCTTGAACCACAACTTGAATTGCAGATATTCATCAAAAAGAGGATATTCAACTGCATAGATTTTTGCTAATCACAAGCTCACGTAATCCTATAATCAAACAAAGAATCATTTCCTAACTGTCAATTGTATAACTAAACTACTGAATTAACATAAGTGGGCAAAATTACCCAAAAATCCCACTAACTCATGCAAAACACAAGTCAGTATGACCATCAAAATAGAATGCCTTGACTTCTTTAATTTTCCTAATTGTCTGGAACTGCTTGAGTAAATAGGGTATAAATAAATAAATAAATAAATAAAACCTAGGGATTTAGATTAGAAGAATGAAATTCCCAATCTCAAAACCACATAAATAAATCTAAGCATCAAAATAATAATAACCATTATAAAAGATCAAGAGGTTGTACCTCAAACATGGAATCAGTAAAAGAAACCAGGCAGGTAACTCCACCTACTAACCGACATCCTCATATTCATCATCAACTAATCTTCACAATTAGTTCATCACCAGACTAAAAGAAAATCGCCAAAAGATTTTGAATATTTGAAAACAAAAGGCAATTAAGAGATGGAATATAGATTACAAAGTAAAAGAAATCAAAGAACAACAGAAGCAGCATAGAGAAAATAGAATGAATAGGCTAAAATAGGGAAAATGAAAATGAATAAGCGAAAAAAAACCTCGACTTAAGTCGACCTGGTTTATTTTGTTTACTACTAGATGAGTTAAACTGGATTACCGTTTTGATGCCTGCTTGAATTATTTAATCTGATGGGAAAATTAGGCTGCAGGACACCACTACAGCAAAACTTTGTGGGGGGCCAATGGAGGGTCAGTATTGGCCTCCCCATGAAGTTTGTGTAGGTTGGGGAATAGGTGGAGAAGTCAGAATTGCCCTCATTAAATGAAAGGTAAGGGTGCAATTATAACATAAATAAAATTTTAGGAAGGCAAGAAGTCAGTTCTTCATGTGTGAGAAGAGCAGAGGGAGGGAGAGCAAAATCGCAAGACGGAAAGACAGAGAAGGTAAGAGGCGACGATGGGATCGTGGTTTGTGTAAGTGGGAAAACCAAGTGAGAGGAAGGTAGATAAAGGTGTGAGAGGAGGATGAATCGTAGGCTACAGTATCTATGAGGCAGAGTTGTTAAGTGAAATAGTGGAAATAAAGTAGAAGGTTGAAGCTAGCAAAAGAGTGCTGCTGCATAGTGGTGAAAGAGGCAACCGCAGTGGTGGAGGTGGACAAAGGGGCACATTGAAGGTAAGTCAACTTAATTTGTTTTGCTTCTTAATGAGCATAGTTTTAGGAAGGGAAAGATTGCATGATAGGAATTAGGGTTTGTTTGATGCATGTAGTGTTTGACCACCAAATGGGTTATTTGGGGTTGTATCGCATTGGAACTATCCTAATTTGAACTAGCAATGAGCATAGGGGAAGTTGAGAAGGTCCCAGTATAGGGGTAAGGGCGTGGGTCATTGGGGGGTGAATGTAAGGATAGTTAGTCTTGAAATGCATAGAGAAGATGATACTAGATGGGAGTTGTATGCATTACTACTATTATTTGACATGTGGGGTAACATGCGATGCATTATGTGTGAAAATGTGTGGGGGAGTAGGTGATGTGTGGGCTGTAAGGGAAGGACAGGTGAAATATGAGTGGACATGTGTATGGTCTATAGTTATTGTGCATTATTGGTATGTAATTGGATGATGGGTGACAGAAGGTCCCTGGATGGGAGGAAAAGTGGTGAATCCAATGTAGTTGAAAATGGATATGGGGAACGACATATAGTTGATGTCCCAATGGGGTTATGGACGTTATTGATGAGTAGGAGCTAGAATGAAGGTGTTGTGTGTGTTAATATAGTAGTGAGTAGGTGTGAGGGAAGCATTGTGTAGAAAATGAGTGAAGAAGCAATAGTGTAGTTGGAGTGTGTGTGTTGGTGAGGTGGGTGGAGTATGCGAGGATGAGTTAGGGACAAATGTTGTTGAAAATCGGTGTGGTACTTGAGGTAGGACCGTGTTGGTTTTGACAGTGTAGTGTAGTAGTGCCAAAGAATAGAAGGGATGGTGATAAGTAGAGGTTTATAGTATAATGAAGTGTAACATGGAGTATGACTACGCAAAGCATAAGTGGGTTGTTAATTAAAGAGCGGACGTAAAAGAGTAAGTTGGAAGATATAATGATGACGAAGATAAATGTTGTACGAAGGGAGAGAACTGGAGATAAATTTGTTGTGTAAGTATATGAACAGAGTACCATATGAAAATGCTTCACACAGGTAAATAGAAAGTTGTACCCCTTTATGGATATTGCTTCCTTTATAGTAATGTTGCAACGTAGGGGGATTATGTGGACTTATAACACTAAGTACCAATGGAAAGCATTTTCTTTAGGAGTTCACATGGCCAAATTAACGCACAATATATAATGATGTGATGGTGATACATCCTTCTTACATGTTATAGGTGTACAAGAAATAAGAAAGCATACAGTATGGGTGAAGGCAAACAGGGAATCTGGAGGAAACTGACTCATCTTATGAACCTAGTAGTATAGAGGAGGAGGTGGATAGAAATGCAAGTGAGGGTTGCAAAAGGGATGAAAGGAGGAAGGGATGTTCGGTGAAGAGGAATATAGGTGTCAACAAAGGTTGCAGAAGGGAAGGGAGAGGTGCATCCAGAATTGAGGGATTGAAGGCGAAAGACAGGATGCATAGTATGAGGGGGCAATGGTATACGGGAAGTCACCAAAGTTACAGAACGGGAACACAGTGGGAAGGGGGAAGGCATATGCAAAGAAGAGGGGAAAAGTACAAAGTGGGATTCAAGGTGAAGTGGGCGAGGGAGATGAAGATGAAGGAGAAGCAAATAGGGTGGCACATGAATTTAGGCCACTAATTGTTACCCGCTGTTCTCCTGAGAAGCCGGGGACATATTGAGCGACTGAAGAGCTGGCATGAGGAACCTATCAAGAACACTGCCTATGTTAACTTATTATCAAACACATATAAACCACTAACTCATGAACTACATAGTTGAATAGTGGAGAAAGAGTAGCAGTGGCTTTGTCATTCAATAGAACCTTGTCCCTTCCACTCTGTATGATGTGGTGCCCATTACAGGGCAGTTAATAAAACGAAGGTGTATACAATTGGGGCAGTGAACGGTAGTAGGGGAGAGACAGTTGGAGAGGCGATGTGGGAGTAGATGTCGACAATGGGGTAGGTTAGGGGTGATTGTGACAGGAGAAGAAACCACGACATTTCATATGGGAACATTCTGCAGAAGTTATGCAATCAGTAAGACAATAAGAGCACAGTGGAGTTGTAAAGTAGCTTATTCATTGTATGGTTCTCTACGATATACTTGTTGCAGAAGTCATTAGGGACAACGCCCGTCAAGGTTGTTTCGTTAACGGATGACATGGCAATAATGAGGTAGCAAGCAAGAGCAAAAGCAATTCATGCGTTAATCGTGCTAACAATGACAGCAGCAAGGCGGTGCCTAATGGGGAATAGAATTGTTGGAAAGTGTAATATGGACTTGAATGCGTGCGTGCCATTTATAGAGGCAAGGGAGAGTGAGAAATTGCGCTTATGAATGCAGAGGGAAGTATGTTGTGTCTAACCATATGTTAAATATGCATTGTGCTATGCAGGCATGGTATTACGAGCACAGTGCCCTTCATAAGGGCGCCCTTTAATTGCTAATCTTCCCCTTAGTGACAAACTAGAAGGATCCTATACGATGTGCTGGATTAGCACAGAGGAATGAAAGGATAGGATGGTGAAGTTTGACATTGATCTAGAGTGGATAAGATGTTTGATAAGGGAATAAAATGTCGTATAATTTTTAGGTTTTCAAAAAACTTGTATAGATAGTGATGTGTTACATGCATGTGTTTTGTAATATAATGACTCATTTGTATGTGATTCCTGTCCTTAGCGTTTGGGAGAATAAAGAAAACCAGGACATTCTTGCACAATTCAAGGACAATTCGGAGTATTTGAAGTACTTAGATAAGGAAGAGGCACGTAGTTTTTGTTTATGTGAGTGTAGGTGATGATTTCTGTAGGTTAGGGCGGTGTTTATTTTCAAAAGTAGGGGATGAGGATTGTTTGTATGAAAAAATATGGCGTAAATCCAAGGGAAAGGACATTTGCATTAATGTAATTACACGGTGTGAGCGATGTATGGTGCCAATGAATGGGGTTAGCAGTTAGATGGCAAGTGTTGAAATTAGTGTGGTTTGGTCGAATGTTTACAATGGGAATGAGGTATCATAATGTATGTTATTTTCAATAGGCGTTGTATAACTGGGGAGATGGGTACAACAAATGCAATTACAATAAGAAGTTTAAGACTTAAGGTGCAGTATGGGGATAAAACAGTCTTTATGTGTCCTATACAAATGTACAACATGTGCGGCATGTGTGTGGAGTGTTCATGGTCTGTGCTACCTTTGTTTTTATCTTATAGAAGGTAATTTCAATGAAGGAGTAACTAATGAGGCTGAAGAATAGGTCTGAGCAGAGGTTGTGGATGATACAGCAGCTGGAGCAATGCATAAAGGATCTAAAGAAGAGGTTGGAAGCACAGGTCCCGTGGGGGGAGGAGAACATGGTCATTACCTTGGCAATCAAATAAAGAAAGTCGTCGGTCCATAGGAGTCCATAAGTAACACTTATATTAGCGATACATCGTCAAATAAGGCTGCAACGCGGGGTTACAGTGAGGTGGGGAGTTTGTGGGGAAGAACAGGGACCTGATGATGGAATGGGTAAGGTGGATGCACCCGTAGAAATGATGGGCGAAGAAGTTAGTAACGGCGTTAGGTTTGTGGGGGTCCATCATATGCTGCTAAGTGCCTTATTGGGGGATTGGAAACTATCGTCTAAGTCGGTGATGACAATGGGAATGAGGAAAGGAGACAAATGTTGAACGTGTGTTCTGGGCAAGCAAATATGAACAATAGGGAGAATACTAGTGGGGATTGGGGTGTAGAAGAGGGGTTATGCAGGGCAACGTCATCAGATGGGGTTGTGGCGGATTCTGATCCAAGGCCATGGTTAAACTATGATGTGCAAATGTAAATTGTAGAGTACAATGTGGTTGGGTATTGGGAATACTATCTAATGGATGGGAGGTATGCATATCCACCCTGGTGAATGGTGTCAGCACTTAAAAAAGCATAGACAAGGCCAATGCAGAAAGAATTACAGAAGGTGTGGCAGTCATCGATGTGGTAGCGGAGGTTCTATGCATAATAAAAGGTTGTCTCATTGGTTGGGTCAGTGGCGGAATACGAGGGGGAAGGTGCTACATCTGATAACAACCACCACCAACATTTGCATGGGAATGGTGTGTACAAATGTTTACAGGAGGAGATGATTGAGGATGAAGATGACAGTAATGGTTTCGATTATGGCAAGCTTTACAATGTCGGTGATGTAGAAGATGGTTGTGGTGAAGACGTTCACGTGCGAGAGAATGGAGTCGGTATATTCCTGTATTGAGTGCTGAGGTGCAATCATGTCAGCTAAGTAGACTATCATTATCTGGAAAAGGGGGACATTTGAATGAGTAGCATGCTCAATTGGAGAGTGCATATATGAAGGGAGTGGCCTATGATGTTAGGGAAACCATGCAGATCCACATAAAAAGGAGACGGAGTCAGACAATATGAAATGATGACAACTTCTTAAAGAACACTTAATTGTGGAAGACCTTACCCACATATGGTAGGGGGATGAAGGATAGTAGAAGCCACATGTGATGGCAGAGATGAATCCATGTGATATACTCGAATGGAGTACGGATGATAAAGCGGGGACAACTTATATGCCATTGTTAGCATGAAGTGTGAGCCGCAGAAGTGTTGATCTCGAGTAAATACAATTGCTAACAGGTAAAAAGACAGCTAGGACACATGTAGCCATCACGGATGAAGCTCTCCTCATACGCTAACCCACACAACATAAGGGAGAGGCATAGGGTTGAAACGCCATCTTTCCCTATAGTAATATGGTTAAAAATCCTTTAAGTGAAGAGGTACTGTAGTATAAGTAAATGTACAAGTTGTGCAATAGGGTAGAGTTGTATATAATGTGTGCATTGTACATACAGGAGGTGAAGGACTACCTAATGAGTAGCTTGGATGTAGAACAGGAGGACATTGTCGAAGGATTCCGTGCAATGTGCAGGTAAATGCACGAACTCGTGTCTATGTCCTGTTTGTTGTGCATGTGTATTGGTTGTTTGAATGATATGTAGTACAATTGGTTGGTGTTTATAACAAAGATGCTGAGCTACTAATGGATGGGGATCATCTGAAAACTTAAGGTCTATGAAAGGGCTAATCAATGGGCCGGATAAATTCTATTCCGACCCCTAAAATTTGGCGTAAATAATTTTTGCAGCCTATAACTTTAGAAACGATTTCCTAGTCCGTCCAGTTTTGATGCAAATAATTTTGAGAACCAAACTTGCCAAAAGTAATTTTTAAAATTGCAAAAAGACCTGTAAGGTCTTTAAATTTTCATTTTAACCCCAATCTTTAATTAAAAACTTACTTTCGAAAATCTAAAATTTGTGCATGTGTAATGTTTTTTAATAAGTACTACTCAAGACCCTCTTTCAATTGGTATTAGAGCCCCATTACTAAAAATAATTAAGATAATTAATAATTAATTAAGTTAATTAACTGTGATTAATGCTTGAATCATCACCAGCTTGCCTGGGACGGAATTATTCTCACATTGTTCACTCATCCAAAGGCCTTTCTTCATTAGCACCTCAATTACATTATATCACTAATATAATTTTCGAATTAAAGAAGAATTAGCTAAAACGAAGACCAAATTCAATGAGCTTAAGAACCAATTATCTGTAATTTACCTTTCTCTAGTTAACAAAGTTAGACACAGCGGAAAATCTGTTTTCAGTATTAGTGCTCCATTTCAGCACAAATATCCTTTCCAAAATCCAAAAAATAAAAATCCATTTCCTTTGCATAATATAAAAATCCAAACAGAAGTAGACGAAAAATCAGATGAAAAATCGACTGAAAAGGCAGAAAAAGAAGAAGAGGATAGAGTATAAACAGTATACGCTTGAGGGACTATAGAATATGTTTAAGAAAGAACAAAATCTGGAAGAATTAAACAAGATCATGTGCACAATTAGTGATAAACAGGACGTATTATCTGAAGATAATGAAGAGACTAATAATGTCCAGTTAGAAGAAGAAATATATAAGCAGTTGAACCTAATCAAGCTTAAAGAACACAATGTTGTACCTTTAGAAGAAATTAAAAGAAAATTGGATAAAAAAAGGGTAAAATAGCTATTGAAGATGATTGTAATGAAATTGGAGAAGAACTCGAATTAGGTAAAATAGAGACCAATCTAGTTAACAATGCTGCTCCTAAGCCTGAAAAATTTGGTGAACCATCTAGAAGAAATACCCATTTTATAAGACCTAGGTACGCTCCAGCAGGATGTAAAATCAATTTTTCCTTCGGGTTCATCCTAAGGAAAACTACAACATTTGATGAAGTGGGCCTTACTCTAATTGGTCAGACGGGATGCATCTTAAACATAGATAAAGCTCGTAATAAAGAAGAAATATTTGAACATTGGAAAAGAAGCATGAATAGTATCTTAAACCTAAATACTACAATGAACTGCAGTAAATTTTCTAAACTACATCGAACAAAAGTTTCTCTAGCACTGTAGCTGACTAGTATGATTCATTAAATGAATATGGTAAAAATACATTAAGAATGATGGAAACACCAGATGCTATGTTCAAAAATCTACGTAAGGAAATTGAAATCGAATTTATCAGAGGAAAGCTTTATTCTGAAGAAAAGGCAAGAGAATGGCAGAGAAAGATTAATAATATAGAATTACGGGATATGATATATCTAGAAAATTATATTGCTAAATTTAGTCAATATTATTATAAAATTAGGTATAATGAAACTAATCTTGGTATGTTCTATAATAAATTGTCATATCTGATAAATTTCGTAATTAATGAAAAGTACATTGCATGGTTAGAACGAACAGATGTCAATGATAAGCTTGGATCAAGAATTTCTTATTCAAGAAAAATAGATCCATGATCAATGTCTTGATCTCCAAAAGTAAAAGAAAATTAAGAAGCAAGTCCTAACTTGCTAGGATTCACCTCACCAATGGGGAAAAGAACTTAAAAGGAGAAGAAAAAGAAAAATTTTATAAGAAAAAGAGCTTTAAGAAGCAAAGGGGAGAGAAATATAGAAGAAAATATTATAACAAACCATGTCCAAAAAAATGTAGATTTTTTAGCCAAACATCTTATTGTCCTGCAGAGAAAAATAACTGAAGATGCTCGGCCTGGAGAGAAGTAGAACATTATGCTAATGAATGCAAAAATAGGAAGAATAACAAGTTTATTGAAACCTTGGATAGCCTAGATTATATTGAGCTTAGTGAAGATGAAGCGCTAGATCCATACCTAAATAACAACAAAAGGATTGTTGAAATTATCTTGGACAATGAACATGAAGAAAGCGATTATGAAGAAATAAGTCATATAATGGAAAGTAACTTGATTAGTGTTGGTAATCTTCAGGGAGAATATTTTGTTGTAGATAATGATAACGAGAAAGTTAAAGGGGATTGGGTCCTTGCCATAATCCAAAAGGACATGATCTATAAAAAATACATCTTTCAATTAAAGAGCAAGTATGTTTGCGAGATGATAGAAGCAGATCTTGAAATCAAGGAATATACGTATGATGCGGGAGAAGTTAACCTCAACAATTTGGAGAACATCCTTAAGCATAACAAAGATAGAACGTATAGGTGTATTCATGTCTTCAAATTACTACATTATAATATTATGACAAAGATATTGACCTTTATGCCTTGCTCTGTGATGTTAGGCATACCAAATTTAATAATCAAATTATCACATAGATTAAGACCAACTTAAGCAATGGATCGGTAAGATTCAATTGTTGACTTCGATATTATGTGAGTCTAAAAGATGAATTCGCTAAAAAATTTCTATCCCTTAAAATAAAAATAGTTGGGATGGATATGAAAAGAGAAGGACATCCATTAAGGATATTTTAAAAAATTATCTACAAATTAGATAATGCTATAGATTCAAAGACCAAAGTCATAATGATAGAGGCAGAAAAATTTGAAAGTCCTACCCCTATGCAAAATATTCAAAGGATTAAATCTAATCCATAGGAGATAAAAATTGATCGTTCATAGAAATTTTATTAGAATGTATAAGGTTTTGATGATAACAAATCCAAGTGTTGTAGTAGTTGTTGTTGTTCCAAACAGGCTTTACCAACAGGGCCTTACTGCAGTTTTTCAATATATTAAAACTGCTTGACTAATGGTTTATCAAGAACAGGTACTCAAGTCAGCGATGCAAGAACAACCATGAGGAACAGGCTCTGTAAGGTGTTTGAAACATGTCCTGTGAAGTGTTTGAAGCATAAGATATAAGTGCAGCCATGAGGAACAGGTTCTGCAAAGTGTTTACAGCAAATTCGTCTCTCTACAAGATGACTAGTGTTACAACAAGATGTCTTGATTTAATTTGGTTTTATATTTTTAGACTCTTGTTAATATGCCAATCAGAAACTCTTAACTTATCACTTACTTGAAACGGTTTTGTTTTCTTTTGGTAAATACTTCGGATCACCCTTTAGAACAATCCTGAAAACAGGGTGATCAGGGTGTTTCCAGAATAAGCTGCGGAAAAAAAACTGTTTTGCACGATTTTTATCTTTTGAATTTTGAGTAGCTTCTTCAAGGATTTGCAAGAAAGATTTTTTATGGAGTATCTTACCCCTTATCCTAAAAACGGTTATTAAAATCTAAGGGGATTTGCAAAATCTTTTTTGAATAAAAAGAATATCTAATTTTTGGCAAGTGGATAAGGTTGTTGAGAAAAACATGGGCTAGTTGCTGAGAATCACCGCCTTATACCCACGGTTTAGGAAGTTGTTCCAGCTTATGTTTCCTCATCCCTTGTGGATAAAGAATTCTATATTCTTTAGGGATTTTAGTTTCTAAAAATTTGAGGAATTGTTTTTTCCAAGCACTATATAAAGTCGCTTCTTAGAACATTAGAAGCATCGGTTTTCAAAGAGAAAAATTTAGTGTTCATGAGCTTAAAAGTTTGAAAAGAAAACCGTGTCTAGTAAGTGAGTTATTTGAGCTTTCAAAGTTGGCATACTAGGATTTCATTGTACCCTATATTAGCTTAGTTGAGAAGCATTGTAATAGGGTGTTTTTATTTACATTCTTCTTTCACAAAAGTGAGTTGAGTGTGTGTCCAAATCAAGGAGATTTTGGACTTGGCGTAACTTGTCTTAGAGAAGACGGTTACGTGTGTTTTAATTTGTAACAAGGTGTGTTACTATTGTAACGTGATTAGCCCGTTTAGTGAAGTGTTTAAATCCTACACGAGGTAGGTCGTGATTTTTCACCTCAGTTGGGCTAGAGGTGTTTTTCACGTAAAAATCCTATGTCCATTATTTCCGCATTCAATTTTGTTGGATTTTCGCTCTTGCTTATCTCAGGAACAACCTGCGCGAACAGGGTCTAAGACTATTTGCCAGCATATTGCGAAAATCGGACACCATAATTCACCCCCCTCTTGTGGTTGTGTACTCTGTAAATCAACAAGTTGTATCAAAGCAGGTTCTCATCTAAAAGATTAACATCTTGAGAGATCCTAAACATGAGTACACCACACGGCATGCTTGAGGGGCAATCCATAACTCAACCACCATACTTTAATGGTCAACATTATAGTTGGTGGAAGAACCGAATGGAAAACTACATTCAAGCTGAGGACTACGAGTTATGGATGCTTATCAAGAGTGGACCACTCATCCTAAAGAAAATAACTGAAGATGGAAAGTCAATCCCCAAGGAGCCTAAAGAATTCAATACTGAAGATTACAAAATGATGGAGAAGAATGCCAAAGCCAAGAAACTTCTATATTTCGGCCTTGGTCCTGATGAATATACTCGCATATCTGAATGTGAGTCGGCCAAGGAGATCTGGGATGCTTTGCAACTAGCTCACGAAGGGACCAATCAGGTAAAGCAATCCCGGATTGAATTGCTTATGAGAAAATATGAGCTGTTTGAGATGGGTGATCGTGAAAGTGTGATGGACATGTACACTCGCTTCACTCACATAACGAATGAGTTGAAATCCCTGGGAAAATCCTTCACCACCGAAGAATTGGTGAGGAAAATCCTAAGAATTTTACCTCATTCTTGGGAAGCGAAAGTCACGGCCATCCAAGAAGCTAAGGACATGAACAAGATCACCCTAGATGAGCTGATTGGCAACCTCCAAATGTATGAACTTAGGAAAAATTCTCAACAAAAAGATGAGACAAAGAGAGATCGAGGTCTTGCACTAAAGGCCTTAGAAGATGATTCTGATTCTGATGAGGAGGAGATTACCATGATCACTCAAAAGTTCAAGAAGTTATTCAAGAAAGTCAAAGAAAATAGCGAAAGGAAGAACTTCAGCAAGGCCAGGAACACCTCTCGGGAACAGTTCTCCGGGTGTTTGAAGTGTGGCAAACTGGACCACATTGTGAGAAACTGCCCACTGCACAAGGAAGAACAAGAACCCGAACACCCTAGAAAACAGGGGAGGAAACAGGGTGTAAGCAACTCAGCGAAAAGGTTCTTAAAAGCTATGCTCGCGGCCTGGGGAGACTCAAGCAAGGATGAGGAAGGGTCTGAAGCTAGAGAAGCTGATGTAGCACTCATGGCAAGAAGTGACACTGGTTCAAATGATGGATCAACAGATAGTCTGACTCAACTCAAGAACAAGGTACGTGGTCTAAATAAATCAACTCTTGAGGAATTAGTGTACACTATAATGGATATATGTGCTGAATTAAAAAGGGATGTTCGAGATCTAGAACTTGAAAATGAAACCCTTAAATTGAAAAAACTTGAAGTTGACAAAGAGACTTGGCTTGCATGAAAACATCAATGTGCTTAAAGAAACTCTACTTATGAAAGAAGAGACTTGTTCCACTAAACTGACTGAGCTGGAAAAAGAATCCCTTGACTTAAAAGGTAAGGTCGAGTCTTTGCTGGAAGAAAATAAAAGCTTGCATGTAGAAAATAAAAACTTGCTTGAGAAAGTGAAACAAATGGAATCAGACCTTGCCAAAAACAAGCTCTGGAACTGGTCCTCACAAGCACTTGAATGGTTAAACACCCATCATAGTCGAAATAAAAGAGGACTAGGTTTTGTGCCTAAGATGACCTACCCAGTGAATAGAAAATATGTAGGATTAACTGAGAATATTGTATGTTATCACTGTGGTAAAACGGGTCATTATTGTTATACTTGTCCCTCAAGAAAGTATGCCATTAAAAGGAACTCAGTGTATGTAAAACAAATATGGGTTAGAAAAGATGAGATTTGTACCTCTAAAGGAATGGGACCCAAGTGGATCTGGGTTCCTAAAACTAACCTATGATATGTTTTGCGGGCTGAAGTGAGAGAGAACAACCCAGCAAACAACCCCGCAAACAACACAGGGAACACCCTATGGAACAGGCAGCTGTGGTATATTGACAGTGGATATTCGAGGCATATGACTGATGAAAAATCCAATTTTCTCTCACTTGCAGCTTCAGAAGGAGGGAGTGTAGCATTTGGAAACGGTAAATCCGGGACAATTGTCGGTATAGGTAAGATAGGTGAGTCACTCTCCCATTCAATTGACAATGTTTATTTTGTGGATGGATTAAAAAACAACTTGCTAAGTGTGTCCCAACTGTGTGATAAAGACAACCTAGTAGTGTTCTCTCCAACACGTTACTTGGTTGTAAATATGAACACAGGAGATGTTGTGCTGAGGGGGAAGCGACACAAAAATGTTTATAAAGTGTGTATTTCTACTCTTCCTCAAAATAATTTGACTTGTTTCAGTGCCCTAAATGATGATGTTATGCTTTGGCACAAAAGGCTAGGTCATGCAAGCCACTCGCTTTTGAATAAACTTGTAACCAAAGACTTAGTGGTAGGCTTACCTTCCATCAAATTCAATGATGACAAGGTATGTGATGTGTTAGGGAGATCCAAGGAGGGAGCCCACTTCAACCAAGGTTCTCGACAACAAGCTCAAGTGAAGTTCCATCCTAAAACCAATTGGCAATAGGAGGAGTAGCCCACTTGACTTATATACCATGACCCATCTTTTCAAACTCCCAATGTGGGGCTTGTCTACTCATGTGTGAGGGGGAGATTGTCTTGTTGAATTCCAAGAGTACACAACCACAAGAGGGGGGTGAATTGTGGTGGTCGATTTTCGCCTAATAACTGACAAACAACCGTAGCACTTGATTGCAGAGATTGTTTGTAAATCACAAACAACCTTACGCCTTGTTTGTAGCGGTTGTTCTCAATTGATTCAGTAGCGAAATTCAAAGTAATAAATGCGGAAATAAAGCACACATAATTTTTACGTGGAAAACACCTCTAGCCCAACTGAGGTGTGAAAAACCACGACCTACCTCGTGTAGGATTTAACCACTTCACTAACGGGCTGAAAACGTTACAAAAGCAACACTCCTTGTTACAACTTGTAACCCACGTAACCTTCTTCCCTAAGACAGGTTACACCACGTCCAATCTCACCAGATAGGACACGTCCAAAGTCCACACGACTGAGGACACACTCACTCACTTTCTGTTCTGAGAACAGGGGTACAAAACACCTTACTGGGGTGCTTCTGACTTAAGCAGATGTAAGGTACAATGAAGTCCTATTATGCTAAGAAATTGAAAGCTCAGTTAAGCACAATCTTCTCACGGTTTTTCTCTTTGAAATTCAGCTCTAAGAATCTCTTACTTCTTTGTAAAAATCGGATTGTCAAATGGGAGAGAGAATTTCAATATTTGAACGCACAACCCAACGACTATTCTTTTCAAAAAATAGGGAAAATCCTCTATTTTTAGTCGCTTAGAAGATTCACCAAAGATTTCCAACGGCTAAGAGAGGAGAGAAGATTTTCTTAAAATATCTTGGCCGAGTAATCTAGCTTGAAAAGGATAAAATCTTGATTTATCCCAAATTCAATCAAGACCTAAAAATAAGGGATAAGAATCTTTCAAGAGAAATCTTACACCCAATTTAGCCTTATGGTATCCTAGAGGTTGCAATTTTGATCTTGTTGGATATGCTGATGCTGACTATGCTGGATTCCTAGTTGATAGAAAGAGTACCTCAGGTATGGCTCACTTTTTTGGACCTTGTTTGGTATCTTGGGCTACCAAGAAGCAACATTCTGTTGCCATGTCCACAGCAGAAGCTGAATATGTTGCAGCAGCTTCATGTTGTGCTCAACTGTTGTGGATAAGGCAACAGCTTAAGGACTTTTGTGTTGACACTGGATGCATTCCTATTTTTTGTGATAACACAAGTGCAATTAACATTGCCAAAAATCCATGTCAACATAAAAGAACAAAGCATATTGACATTCGACATCATTTCTTGAGAGATAATGTTGAAAAGGGTTTAATCTCTATGAATTTTTGCGCAACGGAAAATCAAATTGCTGATATATTCACTAAGGCGCTAGCTAGAGATCAATTTGAGAGAAATAGACTGGAACTAGGGTTGGTGAGAACACCCTGAGATACCTGTTTCCAGAACATGAACTGGGTTTGGTAAGATCAACCTTTACACCCTGTTCTCTCCCCCTGTTTGCAAATCTTATTAATAACGGATGTGATTGCATACACTCGAATTGCGTACATTTTGTCTCTACTTATCCACTTAGTGCAGCATAAGGGGATGTACTGGAGCCGCTTTAATACCATTAAGTCCAATCAAGATCAGACGGCAAAGAACAGGCATAACGAAGAGAATAGGTACACCCCTTGGTTGCTCGATGTGTTTTCTTTCCTTCCCAAGGCACAAGCTTTTAATGCTCACACCCGTTGCAAACCGAGAAATCCTCTAAAGATTTTGGGTGCTCTCTCTGTCTCTTTCTTTATATGCCCTGTTCTCAGTTCTGTCGTTCATCTCGCACACAAGCAAAACCTGAAAACCCTGCAAAAACCTTAAACCTTAATCTCTCTCTTCTACCAACAATGGCTCCCAACAACTCCTCTCAATCAAAAGCCCTCGTTCTTGCGTCCTCAATCCCTGCTCCTCCTCGCCCAATCCTGTACAAGCCTTTCAAATTCCTGAAAAGCTTGTCCCTACAATCAGTGGGAATGGGGATGGATGATATTCCCTTCGAGCGTGGAAGGGAATTGGTGTTCCTTGTAGGGACAATTGCTTGTCCCATTAAAGTCGAGTCAGAGGGTACACTATCGGGGTCTCAAGACCAACTCTTGGAAACCCCTGAAGGGTTTAATTTTGAGCCATGTTCTTCTGGGTTGTTTCCTAACACAGCGACAGAAATAGGGACTGCCTCTGTCGAAGGTGTGTATGTGGAGGATCTGAATGTCGACTTCCAAGGGAAGTCGAATGAGACATCAGAGGAGAGTTTAGAGAAGGATTCTCCCCCTGAGGCTGAAACCCCCACTCCGGTCGCTCAAACTGGAGAGAAAAGGAAAAGGGTGAAAATAGTGGCCAGGCGTAGCAGAACGCCAAGAACAAGGCCACAACCAAGGTCTCAGCCCTCTCAAACTCCCTCTTCTCCACAACCCTCCAAGCCTTCTCGCAAATCTGCTAGAATAGCTTTTCAATCCTCTCACCGTATCTCCAAACCCTCTGCTCTTGTCATCGAGGAGATTTCCTCCTCTTCTACCGAAGGGTTCTCGAGTTCTGACTCTGAGAACACCACCTTCAAACAGGGGACACCGGTATTCTCCGAGTCCTCTGAAGAACAAGCCCCTCCAAAATCAACCACTAAACCTGCTGTGAAGCCCTCTCCTGCAAAAACACCCCTCAAGCGAAAGTCCAGAACAGCCCCCCTACCAGAAGCTACCACCTCTGTTCCTGCCCCCAAACACCCAAAGCAGTTCACTCCCTCTCTTATGTCTGATAAACATGCGCAGTTGCTTAAGCGCAATGTCGTCAGGGGAAAGGTAGTGAATGTAAGCTTTTTCGAGGAATAGGGTCTGGGGGTGTTCCTGACCAAGTTGCGCGCTCAAGGCTGGCTCGACTTGTTTGCAAACACCCAGCTGGGGTGTTCTGTGCCTGAGTTGGCTGAGTTTTACGCCAACTGCAATGTCACCGAAGGGGTGGTGACTAGTTTTGTGAATGGGCAACGCATTAAGGTTGATGCGCCCACACTTGGGAAAATTTTGGGAGTACCCTCCCAAGGCTTTGACGTGTATGTGAGGGAAGGCACAACAGCCCTAGAAATAGCCAGGCTCCTAGAGGTGTCCCAACGCCTCAGTCAAAAACAGGGCCTGAGAACACCCCTCTCTGTTAAGAAAGGTGAAATGACCTCCCTGCACCAACTATTGTTTATGTTCACTATCAAGAACATAATTCCGCGAGGTCAAGGGCGAAACTCAGCTGATGCCCTCGATCAATGCCTGGTGGACTTACTGGATCGGGAGGAACCAATCAACCTCCCTGCAATCATGATTCGCCACATAGGGCGAATTGCGAACACCACCCGGGCCCATGATCTTGGATATGGGTTTCTGCTGACAAGGGTGTTTGAGCATCTTGGGATAGTGCTCACACGGTGAGTGGAGGCCCAAGTCGTTGATGAGATTGGGATTGACACTCTGCTCGGGTGTGGCTATGAGGTTGGCGAAGGGTCAGTCTCCAAACAGGATCATCGACCACCTCGATTACCTGTTTCTGGGCAACCTTCCATCAAACTTGAGGCTGTTTTTGAGGACAATGCTCGCCTCAAGGATGAGCTCTCAGCTATCAAGGTTGCTCTTGCTGAGGAGCAAGCCCTCTCCGCCAAACGCCATGAGGAATTGCTTGCCCTTCTCTCCACTCTTGCCCCCAGCATTCCTCCTCTGCAAACGAGACCACCCCCTGCAACCTGATTCTCTAGGCTGTTCTCTTGTCTCCTCCCATCTTCGTTTTTGGCATTGTACTATTTTTAATGCAATATCTCCTTCATGATGCTTCCTGCACCTTATGCTCTATATTTCTTCTCTTGCATTCATACTGTTGTTTATGCTTTTTTATGATGCCAAAAGGGGGAATAAGACCATATGAATAAAACCATATGACGTGCTCTATGACCTAGCACCTAGAGGATCCCTATCAGCATTAAACATTGTTAAGCTTTTTAATTTTGTCAATATGGTCACTTGGTTTGTCATCATCAAAAAGGGGGAATTTGTTGATTATATTTAGTTTTGATGATAACAAATCCAAGAGTAACATATTTGTCTAAGTAATGTTGTTCTAAATAAGCTCTCCAAACAGGGCCTAACACACCATTGTTCTTACACCGCTATTTGTGATATTTTATTAACCTCGTGGCTAAATGTTGAGAACAAGTCTTAGGAACAGGTTCCGAGCTTCAGTGACACAAGATCAGCAAATAACACATATGGTTTAAGTCTTGAGGAACATTGAGCTACACAAGATCACCCAAGGAATCAAGGTGACCAAGGTGTTTTGGAGCAGCATATTCACTCGTGACAAGACAACTAATTCTTACAAGGAGTCTTGGTTAATTTAGTTTTTATCTTTTAGACTCTTGTTAATATGCCAATCTTGAAAGTATCATTTTTAGCACTTCTTGAAAACGGTTTTCGAAAAGTTGCTTTGGGACACCATTTCCAAACAACCCTGCAAACAGGGTGCCTAGGGTGTTCTCAAAAACTACAGCGGCTACATCAGTCTTATCTGGAAATTTGCTTCGGTTGGCTGCCAGATCTAAAAAGATTTGTTTTGAATTTAAAAAAAAAAAAATTGCAAAACCGTTTTTGCTAAAGATTTCTCTTGAAAGATTCTTATCCCTTATTTTTAGGTCTTGATTGAATTTGGGATAAATCAAGATTTTATCCTTTTCAAGCTAGATTACTCGGCCAAGATATTTTAAGAAAATCTTCTCTCCTCTCTTAGCCGTTGGAAATCTTTGGTGAATCTTCTAAGCGACTAAAAATAGAGGATTTTTTCCTATCTTTTGAAAAGAATAGCCGTTGGGTTGTGCGTTTAAATATTGAAATTCTCTCTCCCATTTGACAATCCGGTTTTTACAAAGAAGTAAGAGATTTTTAGAGCTGAATTTCAAAGAGAAAAACCGTGAGAAGATTGTACTTAACTGAGCTTTCAATTTCTTGGCATAATAGGACTTCATTGTACCTTACATCTGCTTAAGTCAGAAGCACCCCAGTAAGGTGTTTTGTACCCCTGTTCTCAGAACAGAAAGTGAGTGAGTGTGTCCTCAGTCGTGTGGACTTTGGACGTGTCCTATCTGGTGAGATTGGACGTGGTGTAACCTGTCTTAGGGAAGAAGGTTACGTGGGTTACAAGTTGTAACAAGGAGTGTTGCTTTTGTAACGTTTTCAGCCCGTTAGTGAAGTGGTTAAATCCTACACGAGGTAGGTCGTGGTTTTTCACACCTCAGTTGGGCTAGAGGTGTTTTCTACGTAAAAATTGTGTGCGCTTTATTTTCGCATTTATTACTTTGAATTTCGCTACTGAATCAATTGAGAACAACCGCTACAAACAAGGCATAAGGTTGTTTGTGATTTACAAACAATCTCTGCAATCAAGTGCTACGGTTGTTTGTCAGTTATTAGGCGAAAATCGACCACCACAATTCACCCCCCTCTTGTGGTTGTGTGCTCTTGGAATTCAACATGATGCATGTGCCAAAGGCAAACAAGTCAGAAATTCATTTAAATCTAAAAGGTGTGTAAGCACTACTCGACCTCTTGAATTGGTACATATGGATATATGTGGTCCAATGAGGATCATGAGTAGAGGTGGCAAGAGGTATGTGCTTGTAATAGTGGATGACTACTCTCGTTTCACTTGGACCTTGTTTTTGGCTTCTAAAGATGAAACTTTTGAAAAATTTCTTACTTTCATTAGAAAGACTGAAAAGAGGGTAGGACACTCTTTGGTATGCCTAAGGTCTGACCATGGTACAGAATTTAAAAATTCGAGCTTTATTGATTATTGTAATGAGCATGGTGTTGATCATAATTTTTCAGCTCCAAAAACACCCCAATAGAACGGGGTGGTAGAACGCAAAAATCGCACTCTAGAGGAGATGACTAGAACAATGCTTGTTGCTAGTGGTCTTCCTAGAAACTTTTGGGCTGAAGCTTTGAATACATCATGTTACATTATAAATAGATGTATGATTAGACTTATTCTTAACAAAACTCCTGATGAACTTTTCAAGGGAAGAAAACCTAATATTATGCATTTAAGAGTTTTTGGTTGTAAATGTTTTGTGCATAATAATGGAAAGGATACCTTAGGGAAATTTGATCCAAGGAGTGATGAAGCAATATTCCTTGGTTACTCCTCGCATAGTAAGGCATACAAAGTGTTTAATAAGAGAACCTTGTGTGTTGAGAAAAGTGTGCATGTGCTTTTTGATGAAAACTAACTCTCTAAGCGAGAATGATGCACAGGAAGAAGACTTCGAACTAGGTCTTGTTAGAAAAGACGTGCTGCTTCAAGGTGAACAAGGTAAGGATCAATCGGAGGAGCAAGGTCTGAGGCTGTTCTTCAGGAAGGTAAGCAAGGTGTGAACCAAACAGGGGGAAACAGGGTGGAACCCTGTTCGGGACAACACCAGCCGAATCCTTTAGGGATAAATCCAGGAACAAGCTCCCAAACAGGCTCGAGAACAGGTTCTGAACCTATTTCATCGAGTATTCCAGCTAGGATGGAGAGCGAGTCTGTGAACCCACTTTCACCACGATCATGGAAATACCAAAGTTCACATCCTCTTGATCAAATTTTGTCTGATATTAATGCAGGAGTTCAAACTAGATCTAGACTCAAAAATTTCTATGCTTTCTATGCTTTTCTCTCAAAAATTGAGCCTAAGAATATTAATGAAGCCCTTGCAGATTCAGATTGGGTCACAGCCATGCAAGAAGAAATCCATCAGTTCGAAAGGAACAAGGTATGGCACCTTGTGCCACGGCCAGAGGATAGAACAATCATTGGAACCAAGTGGGTGTTCCGTAACAAGCTGGATGAGTGCGGAACAGTCACTAGAAACAAGGCCCGGCTGGTGGTTCAAGGCTACAACCAAGAAGAGGGAATTGATTATAAAGAAACCTTTGCACCTGTTGCAAGGATGGAGGCTATTCGAATCTTGATAGCATTTGCAGCCCATATGGAGATCAAGTTGTATCAAATGGATGTCAAAAGTGCATTTTTAAATGGGTACCTCAAAGAAGAAGTGTATGTCAAACAACCCCCCGGTTTTGAAAGTAATGAATTTCCTAACCATGTTTTCAAACTTGACAAAGCACTTTATGGTTTGAAACAAGCCCCTAGAGCTTGGTATGAGCGGTTGTCAAGTTTTTTATTGGAAAATGACTTTACAAGAGGCAAGGTAGACAATACCTTGTTTCTAAAATCTAAGGGGAACATTTGTTGATTGTCCAAGTATATGTCGATGACATCATATTTGGTGCAACTCATCATGATTTGTGCAATGAATTTTCAAAAATGATGAGGAGTGAGTTTGAAATGAGCGTGATGGGTGAGCTTAATTTCTTTCTAGGCTTGCAAATCAAGCAAACTTCAAACGGCACCATGATCCATCAAAAAAAGTTTATCAAAGAGTTACTTAAGCGTTTTAAGATGGAGTTGGCCAAGCCCATTGATACTCCCATCTCTCCATCAACCAGGTTGGTAATGGATGATGGTAGTCCCTCAGTTGAGGAGAAATCCTATAGGGGCATGATAGGGTCACTCCTATACCTGACGGCTAGTAGACCTAACATTGTTTTCAGTGCTGGTCTATGTGCACATTTTTAGTCTAACCCCAAAGAAACTCATCTTAAGGCTGTAAAAAGGATTTTAAGATACTTAAAACATACACCTGATCTAGCCTTATGGTATCCTAGAGGTTGCAACTTTGATCTTGTTGGGTATGCTGATGCTGATTATGCAGGTTTCTTGGTTGATAGAAAAAGCACCTCAGGTATGGCTCACTTTCTTGGACCTTGTTTGGTATCTTGGGCAACCAAGAAACAACTCTCTGTTGCCTTGTCCACAGCAGAAGCTGAATATGTGGCAGCTGCATCTTGTTGTGCTCAGTTATTATGGATAAGACAACAACTCAAGGACTTTTGTGTTGACATAGGATGCATTCCTATTTATTGTGACAATACAAGTGCAATTAACATTGCCAAAAATCCATGTCAACACAAAAGAACAAAATATATTGACATTCGTCATCATTTCTTAAGAGACAATGTTGAAAAAGGAGTGATCTCAATGAATTTTTGTGCCACTGAAAATCAAATTGCTGACATATTCACCAAGGCATTGAGTAGAGAACAATTTGAAAGGGATAGACTCGAACTAGGCTTAATTAGAACAACCTGACCAACCTGTTCTCTCACCCTGTTTGCAACATTTAAAAGTTACGGGTACAACATGTTAAAATTTTTTGTTTGCAATCAACTTCTGTGCTATGTTTAGCATATGTGAGGTTTACAACCTGCTGACACTTGTTGAGGTCTAATGAGATTGCCCTTATTGTCCCATGTTACCGAGCAAGTAACTTCAAGAACAAGCTCCAGAAACAGGTACGCCTCTTGTTTGTCAAATGTGTGCAACAAATTGAGAATTGCTAATCTCTTCCCGAGGCGTGCGCGGCCTAAATAAATGCAAAAGCCCGTTGCAAAACGGGCAAAATCTTTTAAAGATTTCACATGTCTCTCTCTCTCTTTAAAGCTCTCTTGCTCAATCTCTCACCTCCACCGAAACTCTCTTGCTCTGAAACTCTGTTGAAGAAACCCTAATCTCTCTCCTTCCTCTGAAAAATGGCGTCTCCCATTAGCTTCGAGAGCTCCTAGACCTCGACTCAGGGAAACCAGACATAGAGCACAGCCTTGCAAACAGCCACAGCCCTATCTGCGCCTACACAATTTCTGACGGCCCTCATGAAAGGCAAAACTACTGAACCTTCTCGACCCATTGTCTATAAACCTGTTGGGTTTTTGAAAAGCATCGACCTTAGAACAGTGAATCTAAAATTGGAAGACATCCCTGACAAATTTGGGTGGGAATTGATTTTGTTTGGAGAAACGGGGGCATGTAAACCCCAAGAACCTGTTGGGGCATCTGAAAGAGAAATTGGGCCTTTAGATGAAATCTTTCTGTTCGATCATGGACTAGATGACATCAATTCGTTCGGGCTGTTTCCAGAGCAGGAAACAGGGGCCGAAACGGGGTCTGAGGTTTTTAGGGATGACCTAGGGGAGGATTTGTCAAAGGAAGAAGGGGGAAGTAGTGGTCAAATGGAGGAGTCTCCTATGAAGCCTGAACAAGCCACACCGGTACCACCAACCGGTGAGAAACGTAAACGATACAAAATTGTGGCTAGGCGTACTAGAATGCCAAGAACACGACCACCATCAAGGTCTAAAATCGGCCAGACTGAAGAACCCTCAAAAAGTGAAACCCCTGTCAAACCAAAACCATAAATCTCCTCTTCGGCCAAACCCACAACCAGGCCAACTCGAAAATCAGCCCGAATTGCCTTCCACTCCACACCTCGTCCTGCCAAACAGTCATCCCCTGTTGTTGAGGAAATTGATTCCTCCTCTGAGCCTTCATCAGATAGCGACACTGAGAACACCTCCTTCAAACAGGGCACTCCCGTGTTCTCAGAGTCCTCAGAGGATAAGCCTCTGCCTACACCAACATCGACCTCCACTTTACTCTCCAAACCATCACCCCTCAAAACTCCCAAGAGAAAAGCCTCTCTCAAACACGCCTCCACACAAGACCCTCCTATTGAGCCCCAACCTAAGAGATCCAAGAAGTCTACCCCGTCTGTCATTTCAGCCAAACTGACCCAATTGCTTCAGAGACGGGTCGTCAGGGGCAAAATTATCAAGGTAAAATATTTTGAGGAATAGGGTCTGGGGGTGTTTCTGCACAAGCTGCGTGCACAAGGGTGGTATGAGCTGTTTACAAACACCCAGGTGGGGTGTTCTGTACATGAGTTGGCTGAGTTCTATGCCAACTGCACTGTAACCAAAGGAGTGGTGACAAGTACTGTTAATGGGCAACAGCTTCGCTTTGATGCGAAGACATTAGGGAAAATTCTGGGGATTTCCTCCACGGGCTTTAATATATATGTGAGAGAAGACAAGACTATTCTAGGGACAGCCAGGCTGCTGGGGCTCGCCCAAAAAATTTAGCCAACAATCAAGCCTCCGAACACCCAAGTCCGTGAAGAAAGGGGACATGACATCGCTCCATCAATTGATATTCTGGTTTATTATCAAGAATGTCATTCCTCGGGGCCAGGGTCACAATCTTGCCGATGCCATGGATCAGTGTCTTATGGACCTGATGGACAAGGAAGAGCAAATCAACCTTCCTGCCATCATGGTTCGACATATTGCAAGAATTGCAAACTCCTCCAGGGAACATGACCTGGGGTATGGTTTCTTCCTGACCAGTGTGTTTGAGCACTTTGGGTTGACTCTGCAGAAGAAGGTGGGTGCTCAGTTCATCGATGAGATTGGGAGTAACACCCTTATGGGGTATGGATACACTTTGGTTGAGGGGTCTGCCTCAGAACAGAAGACTAGAACAACCCGTCCCCCTGTTCCTGGCAGTTCCTCAGTCAAGCTTGAAGCTGCTTTGGAAGAAAACTCTCGACTCAGTGTTGAGCTTACTGCTGTAAAGGCTACCCTGGATGAGGAAAAGGCTCTCAATGCAAAACGCCATGAAGATATCCTCGCCCTTCTCTCTTCCCTCTCAGCAAAATTTTCCCCCTGCTCTCTGATCACCCCCCATCTGTTGTTCTCATAGCCTGTTCTCACTTCTCTCGGTTATCCTCTCTTACTAGTTTGTACTTTCTATTGCACTCGTTTGGTGAATGACAGGTTATCTTGTTTTTTGATTGGCTTTGCCTTACTTGCTTTTGTTGTGAATTGCTTGTGTGTGACTAGGATGGCCAATCTCATTACCGTACCAACACACTTGAGTGTATCACCTGTTGACTTTCCTCCATTACCCAAGTGGTGTTGATAGCAAACACCCTCTGTGTGACTGTTCGCCCCTACTTTTAAATGATGCCAAAAGGGGGAAGATAGGTTGACCAATATTGTTTTAGTTTTGCCATAGATAAGCTAAGTTTCTTACAATCTTTTCGATACTAACTGCTTCATATGAATTTGAAAAATTGCTACTAATCACTTCACTTGCCCTTGAAAGTCAATATGGTCGCTTGGTTTGTCATCATCAAAAAGGGGGAATTTGTTAGAATGTATAAGGTTTTGATGATAACAAATCCAAGTGTTGTAGTTGTTGTTGTTGTTCCAAACAGGCTTTACCAACAGGGCCTTACTGCTGTTTTTCAATATATTAAAACTGCTTGACTAATGGTTTATCAAGAACAGGTACTCAAGTCAGCGATATAAGAACAACCATGAGGAACAGGCTCTGTAAGGTGTTTGAAACATGTCCTGTGAAGTGTTTGAAGCATAGGATATAAGTGCAGCCGTGATGAACAGGTTCTATGAAGTGTTTGCAGCAGATTCGTCTCTCTACAAGATGATTAGTGGTTACAACAAGATGTCTTGATTTAATTTGGTTTTATATTTTTAGACTCTTGTTAATATGCCAATCAGAAACTCTTAACTTACCACTTACTTGAAACGGTTTTGTTTTCTTTTGGTAAATATTTCGGATCACCCTTCAGAACAATCCTGGAAACAGGGTGATCAGGGTGTTTCCAGAATAAGCTGCGAAAAAAACTGTTTTGCACGATTTTTATCTTTTGAATTTTGAGCAGCTTCTTCAAGGATTTGCAAGAAAGATTTTTTATGGAGTATCTTACCCCTTATCCTAAAAACGGTTATTAAAATCTAAGGGGATTTGCAAAATCTTTTTTGAATAAAAAGAATATCCAATTTTTGGCAAGTGGATAAGGTTGTTGAGAAAAACATGGGCTAGTTGCTGAGAATCACCGCCTTATGCACACGGTTTAGGAAGTGGTTCCAGCTTATGTTTCCTCATCCCTTGTGGCTAAAGAATTCTATATTCTTTAGGGATTTTAGTTTCCAAAAATTTGAGGAATTGTTTTTTCCAAGCACTATATAAAGTCGCTTCTTAGAACGTTAGAAGCATCGGTTTTCAAAGAGAAAAATTTAGTGTTCATGAGCTTAAAAGTTTGAAAAGAAAACCGTGTCTAGTAAGTAAGTTATTTGAGCTTTCAAAGTTGGCATACTAAGACTTCATTGTACCCTATATTAGCCTAGTTGAGAAGCATTGTAATAGGGTGTTTTTATTTACATTCTTCTTTCACAAAAGTGAGTTGAGTGTGTGTCCAAATCAAGGGAATTTTGGACGTGGGGTAACATGTCTTAGGGAAGACGGTTATGTGTGTTACAATTTGTAACAAGGTGTGTTACTATTGTAACGTGATTAGCCCGTTTAGTGAAGTGTTTAAATCCTACACGAGGTAGGTCGTGGTTTTTAACCTCAGTTGGGCTAGAGGTGTTTTCCACGTAAAAATCCTGTGTCTATTATTTCCGCATTCAATTTTGTTGGATTTTCGCTCTTGCTTATCTCAGGAACAACCGGTGCGAACAGGGTCTAAGACTGTTTGCCAGCATATTGCGAAAACCAGACACCACAATTCACCCCCCTCTTGTGGTTGTGTACTCTCTAAATCAACATATTTAGCTTTGCCAACCTACAAAATCAACAAAGAAAATGCAATAAAAATGGATGAGAATGGTAAAACAACCATAAAACCCCAATTATTAAGAAGTATGAGTACAAGATCAGAATGGGGAGAAGGATGTTCATCAACTAAAGAAGAATTTAAAAAAGATGATACAATTAGTACGACTAGGGAAATAAGTAGAATGAGTTTTCAATCTGCAAGACCCAGTGTAGGCCAAAGTATGAGTCTAGATAGAAAGGTCATTAGGTATGAAGCAAGAATGGTTAGTGAACCAATTTATGAGGATGAATTAGTCAAAAACATGACTATAGGGATATGCTATGAAGTCACCAACATAAATCCTAGTGGCACCTATATCTCAATAAATGTATGCTTAGAGGGATATAATAAGTATGAGTTGTATGCTTACATAGATAGTGGTTGTTCTGTATGCTTTGAAAAAAGATCATTATTTCGAGAATTTATATGGAAAATAGCTAAAAATCCTTTACAAGTGAGGATAGCTAATAATAGAAGATACATAAAGGTTATTTATAGAATTTGGAGGAGTCCAATGCATTATACCAGTTCTATGGGCTACTGATCAACCCTCTCATGGTATTATTATTGGGAATTATTTTCAGAGAGTATATTCTCCATGCACATAGACCATAAATCAAATAATATTCACAATCAATGGTCATTCAGTTCATATTAAAAAATTGAGAAAGGCTTACACTCATCAGAAAATCGAATTTACACACAGCCAGCATGGTGAGAATGTAATGCTCGCACATCGTGAGATAGCACTGACCATCACATTGCTTTAGTTATCTATCAAAGAGCAAATTACTGAACAACAAGAGCAATTATGCAAAGAACATTACTCTAATAATCCTCTAACATTTTAGCATAAAAATAAAACATTTGCTAAAATCACTTCATTAAATCCCAACGCTATTGTTCGAGTCAAACAAATGTTGTATACATACAAAGATATCCAAAAATTTGATGAACAAATGAAAGAACTCCTAGATAAAGGATTAACCAGGAATAATAAGAGTCCTCACACTAGTCCCGCTTTCATGGTAAGAAATCATGCTGAAGAAAAAAGAGGAAAGGTAAGAATAATAATTAATTACAAAAAGCTTAATGATAATACTGTCTTTGATGGTTATTACATTCCTAACAAAACTATCCTTTTCAATAGAATTCAAGGAGCTTCTTGGTTCTCAAAAATGGATTGTAAAAGCGGTTATTGGCAAATAAAAATGGACGAGGAAAATATTCCTTTAACTTCATTTAATGCCCCATAAGGACACTATGAATGGATAGTAATGCCATTTGGTCTTAAAAGTACACCTCAAATATTTCAAAGAAGAGTGGATAACATCCTGAAAGGCCTTAATCACTATTGTTTAGTTTACGTTGATGATATCCTTGTCTTTTCTCAAACCATAGAATAGCACAAACATGATGTCTTAGCTGTCACCCAAAGATGCATTGATCATGGCATTATGCTGGTAAGAACAAGTGCATTTATGCTAAACAAGAAATTAAGTTTTTAGATCTAGAGATAAAAGCTGGACAGATCATCCTGCAAAAGCATACTTTGGAAAAAAATATAAAATTTTTCTAGAAAGATTAAAAAATGGAAAGCAATTAGAAAGGTTTTTTGGATGCGCTTCCTAGCTTCAGACTTCATTAAAGATTTAGCTAAACTGAGAGAACCATTGCAGCAAAAACTCGAGAAAGAAGTAAGTTGGACATAGACTACTAATGATGTAAAAATTGTTCAAAACTTCAAAAACATGTGTAATAATCTTTCTGTTCTTAATTTTCCTAATGAAGGAGATGATTTAATTCCTGAGATAGATGTGAGCAATGAGCACTGGAACGCAGTACTTAAAATCAAAGAAGGAGAAAAACTCTAGAAATATTACAGTGGAATTTTTAATAGGGCATAATGCAACTATCCCACTATGGAAGAAGAAATCCTTATAGTTATTAGGGGAATTGAAAAGTTCTTAATCTTTTTAGCCCTAAAATCTCTTCTTGTTAGAACTGATTACAAAAGAATACTTGGTTTTATGAAAAGAATTTATCAAATACGCAACTGCAAGCGTAATTCCTGTGTTGGTAATTATGGTTTAACTAGTTTTTCTTCTCTGTTGAACATATACAGGAATCGAAGAACTCTCTAGCAGATAATTTAACTCGAAAATTCACCAATGGTGATCATTAGAGCAGAACTCCTGCCAGAAAAGGAGAAAATCTATAATGAAATGCCACTACTACTAGAATGAGTTTCTTCTTCTAATAAAGTCCTGATTGATAATTTGAAATTCCATACAAAAAGTAGATCACGTTTTGGTTCGCTGTCTTCTGCCTTATTAATAGCCCAAAGATTTTCCCTTCTAGAGTTACGAGTTAATCAGCTACGATGTCCTTATGATATCCAAGAAAAAATAAGTCTTTATGTCTAGGAAAAATGGTTCAATGAGTGGTATGCATCCTGTATCAACTATTGTCATCATTATTCCTATGATATTTGAGAGTTATAGGATACAACAATCCACTTTCCCGATAGGTCTGGAGTTGGTGGTGTTAGTTTTCCAGCAAATTCATTCCAAACCGGCTCATTATCCTGTTCAGATAGTTGATTTTGACAATCCTGATGATCAATGACAAGAGTGGAATCCAAAATGAAGAGAATTAGTTACTGATCCTACTTTGGCAATAGCTACTATTGGATATTTCAACATTTATCAACAAAGTTGGAGATTAATTGTACGAGCAAAGACACTAATGCATTGTAGAAATACTACTTTCGCTTATCATAATGAGTTTAACGAATATATGAAGCTAGATTGAGCTACTTTAGATGATGTTTTTGATTAACGCTTTGATGATGGAACTCAAAAGCTCTTATCAGAAAAAGGAAAGAAATATCTTCTTGAATCATTTGAGAAATGGGACCCAGAGCTTCTTTAATTAGATAAAGATGTTGATGATTACCCAGATATTGATGGTCTGAAAGATACAATTGGAGATGAAGGCATACATAATCTCGATACTGATGATAAGTCTTATCATCATTAAAAACTCTGAAAAGTGATGGCTCTATTATTGTACTATTTTGACAAGTGCCAGATCTGTAAAATAAACCAATTTACTGTAGCCATGTGAATGTACTATAGCCATGTGAAAAATCAGTGTGTTGTAGCCAATAAGGCATCCTATATACCCCCATCCCCTCTATAAAGGGAGAGGTTGAGCATTGAGAAGGGATACGGTCATTTGAGCATTCTTGAGAAAAGGAGAAGTCGGGATTCTCCATTTCTCTATGAGCAAGCATCTCTAATCATCTTCGTTGTTTAAGTCTCTCTTCAAATCTTTCCATTGTAATACTTTCACTTTTAAGCTTTCAATAAAAGAAGCATCCTTGTAGAGAACGTTGTTCAATTAAACCTTATCTCTTAAATATTATAATTTTCTGATTAAAGCTCCACTATCCTTAAAAAAGATTAAAAACTTGATTAGTGACTATGGTCCGAGGTAGGAAACAAAACGGACCTATGCTGTGCCTGATATAAAGAAGGTGAGGTTGAGATTAGCAGTATCTGTAAACCAAAAGCTAGAAAAATGCCGAAGTCCAGCACTAACTCAGTTTAAGTAACGGTCGAAACTCTCTAATTAAGTTTTATTTATTTTGCTAAGCATAGTGGGCCGTTAATCACAAAAATATAATACTTTGAGATATAAGTAGTAGATTGTGATAACTAGTACTATTAAAGTCGTTATAAGAAGTCTAAACATAAATATAAGATTAGTTTTGCAAAACAGTCCAAAACTTTGAAGTATTTGCACTTGGAACCCCAATTTGGCCAAACACAGAAAATTTATAAAGTTTAGGGACCTAAAAATAAATATTTATGACCGAAAATCAGATAACCCAAAGTTTTGTGCTCCAAAAATCACTTGTGCTAAACTAAGTAGTCATAAAAATATTTTTCTAAAAACGTGCATTCAGAAAACCATTTCACTAAACCTCAAGGGACCTAAAAGCAATATATCCTCAATGTGCCCCCTACGTCACAACATCCTAGCAGATCTAGTTGGTACACAATAAGCAATTTTGAGGTAGATGATTATATGGATGTGCTTCAGAGGCAGTAGTTGGATGGAGCAGGGCCATGCATCCCGACTTTATTTTTGGAGTGGATTGTATATGTAATTGAGGTCTCTATTTGAATTGATTAACTTACTGTCTTAGTTGAAAGTCACACTGATAATATACTTACTATACTAATGGGGGAATGTTAACGTCCATAGAACGTTCACCAAGTTTTTCAAAAAATGTTTCCGCTATGACCTCAATGTTTGCTAGATATCGGACTGTAACACTTACATTATACCTTACCCATCTTCGACAAGTATGTAGTATGACAATAACAGGGATTTGTCCTACTACTTATTCAGGTACTGATGCAATTGTTATATGCCAATGAGCATTGGATATTGTTCGTTGCGTTCCTGCCTGAGGGGTGCGTATGCTTTGATACCCTTCTAATCCAGCGTGGTGGGATTGCCCAGTTTAAGACATATGCGGTATGTATAACCATAAGATTGCAATCGTCACAATTATGTGATCATGACGTGCGGTTGAGTGTATTTTAATGGGCCCCTTGATTTATGTTAGCAGGCAAACCTCATAAAGGGCCTCCTGTGCAACAACCACCGTAGACCAGAGGGAGCATAGGAAATTTTGCAGTCTGCAGAATGCCCGAAGTAGGACAAGCAGGAGATTTTAGGATACAACCATATGTTAAAGTCATGGTTGTAGCTTCCCACTTTTATAAATTACTTGTGCGGCAATCGGCTTCATAGATTGCTCAGCGCTCTGGCCATAGATATCGATTCCAAAGGATCATATGAAAGACATGAGAGACCATTTCTTGCTTCAGATGATGAGGGAGAAAGCGTCCAACTTTCCCCCTCAATGCCATTAAAGTTGAATCAGTATGTAAATGTCTGCTGCCGAGTACAGTGCCTAAGTCGACTACGTGCACTGTAAATTTGCCATCCCATAGGCATAGTGTGTATTGTAACGTGGCCCACGTTTTTACCCCAGTAATGCACGCAATTATACAACATTGCATGACACCCATATATATATATATATATATGTGCATATACATGTACACACACATACGTACATATATAGATATATATATATATATATATATATATATATATATATATATATATATATATATATATATATATATATATATATATATATGAACATATATATGTATGTATGTATATATATATATATGTATATATATGCACGTATGTATATGTACATGTATGAACGCGTGTATATATATAATATATATATATATATATATACACGCACACACATACACGCGTTCACACACACACGGACACACACATATACTTACATATACATAAAAAGACACAGACACACATGCACACAGACACAAACACACACACAGAGGGAGAGATATATATGTATGCATGTATGTATGTGTGTGCATCTGCGTGCGTGTGTGAGCCTACATACATATATACATATATACATATATATATATGTACATATATGTATATATATATATATATTTATATATATATATATATATATGCATACATATATAAATGTACATGTGCGTATATATATATATACACACACACGTATATATACATATGTATATATATGTATATATATGTATATATGTACATATGTACATATACACACACGTAGATATATATATATATACATACATATATATATATATATACACACACACAT
>JAKOGI010000844.1:357500-392353 GCA_029747015.1 Carnegiea gigantea | reverse complement strand
ATATATATATATATATATATATATATATGTGTGTGTGTGTGTGTGTGTGTGTGGCTATATACATATATGCTTATACATACATGCACCCATATGTGCGTGCGCACACACACACACATTTATATATATACACACACACATATGCATATATATAGATATATGTGTGTGTGTGTGTGTAGACACGCACGCACATATACATATACATATATATATATATATGTATATGTGTGTGTGTGTGTACACCACACTTATTTATACGTGCGCGCGTGCACATACACACACATATATATATATATGCTTATATATATGTGTACATATATATATATATATATATATATATATATATATATATATATATATATATATATATATAATATATATATATATGGATGATGCATATATATATACATTTACATATTTATTTATGTGTGTGTAATGTTTATGTGTGTGTGTGTGTGTTATGTATATATATATATATATATATATATATATATATATAATATATATATATGTATATATATATATATATATATATATATATATATATAATATATATATATATAATATATTTATGTACATACATATTATATAATATATATAATATATATATATATATATATATATATATATATATATATATATATATATCCTAAATTTATAGCATATTAACCAATCTATGTGTCTTCTGTCTCCATGCGCCCAACAACAATAATTTTAGTTTTATTATTCCCAATATTTGCTTATATATATATATATATATATATATATATATATATATATATATATATATATATATATGCTATATATATATATATATATGTATATAAGCCTTTCTTCTTTTATAAAATATTCATTCATGCATGATTTTGTAAAATATACAATAGCCATGTTAGTGAAATGTTGCCAGCAATGGGATGAAACGAGAGGTCGTAGCTAATTAGACATAGAGATGGTGCTGATAAGGAGTCTATGGACATGTAGGGTCGTTGACCTTTTTTAGCTTGCCCTTTCTTTAGCTTCTGAGTGTACAAGGAATATTATGTGTGGTTTTGGCTTTAACTTTTCATGTGTTTCATATGCTTTGCATTGTTAGTAATATTTTCATCCTGATATCTCTTATCATTGTTTGCTCCATTGTATTTTGATGTGCCACACTTATCGTCATTATCGACATTATATTACTGAATTTTAGATTTTTTTGATTAATGTTTGCTACCTTTTATTTAACAAAAGTTTTTCAACTCGAAAAATATTTTCCCAAGTTTTTTAGAGGGTTTCTCTAAATTTGTGTCTATGAAGACAATAATGGATATATATGCAAAGTAACCGCATTTGATCTCCTCAAACTTGACAAGAGTGGAACCCTCACACTGGCAGGAGGAGTTGCTATATAGTAGTGACAGATGAAAAAGGTATAATTGCCTTTTCCTTTTTTGGGAGTAGCGATGTGACTCAAAAATTATTTCTTGTTCTTAAAGAACAATGGACAAAATCTAGTTTGTTCCTATTTTTATTTTTTGCTTGGACAATTGTCTGTTTTTATTTTCTTTTTTGCAGCCATAGTCTAATTAGGTCATGCAGTGACCATGGGTGGTTTTTCTCTTAAAGTTTGATATAAATTGATAGAGAAATTTATTTATGTCTTCAAGAAATTCAAAGTCCAAAAGAATACGGATGCAAAAATATCTTTTTTTTGGAGTGAAAAAATAGGGGGAATGATTCATGAATTTATGTCAAGTATCTTTTTAATTTTCTTCTCAATTACGAGGTCAAAATCACACTATTCAAGGCTCTCTTAATAAGGAATTTAATATTTTTCAAACTTTGTGGTAACTGTTTGTTAAAAAGCTCAGCCATATTGAAGACCGGGCAATTTTGGTCAAAATAAATCTCACGACTACAACATAAATGCAATTCTTTTATATTTGTAAAACACATATAAAGTTTTGAAGGGAAATTTCAAAAAAAAGAAATATGAGATATAATAACATCAAATCAAGTAAGATAAATTTATGTGCACAGTTTGACACTAACCTCTTCACCTTTTCCGCCTCTTTTTATAAAATCCCCATCCAACATGAAAAATTGTTCTTTTATTATGTAAAAAGTAAAGTCACATTTCATGCATGATGTTGAAAAACTAAGGAAATTATTGTATATGCATGCAAGTCCAAACTATCTCACCTTAAAAAAAAAAAAAATGGACTCCAAACCATGAATGAAAAGGAAAATATTTTATGTGCATGCTTTCGAGTACCAACTAGTTAAAAACATAGTAGCACTGCCAATTAATGATAAGAACGTAAATTCCATTAAAAAATGACAAGGTAAGAAGTTTCAACACATGCTCATGCGAAACATGAGACGGACACTAGTATTACATGTATAAAGATAATGGTTTTGCTAGTTGTCATCCTTAGAGTCATGCTTAAGCATTGCTTATTATCTATTATTTAATTTTTTTTATTTGCATGGAATCTTATCTAAAGACTTTGGTGATAGCCAAGAACTCGCTAACAACGCAGACAACCGTAGACATGTTCGTCAGCTAGGGTTATTTAGCCTGCTTTATTTTCCATATTAATGTCAATGATAATGTCTTATTATGCTTAATTAAAGTTCTCATTTTTTATTATGATTTCATGCTATTTAGTTTGTTAAACTAGGATAGATTAGCTTTCTCTCTCTGCTCCATGGTAGTTGGTTTTGTTGGCAATTTAGGTTAAGTTTGATTTTATTGTGATTGTTTTGGTAATTAGTGGCTAGGTTTGTTAGCTTGGGTTACTACTAGGCAACACTGTGCTTGTGACCATGTACTAGCCCCTAAATATCTAGTTTGATGCTTGAATTTGGAGGTTCCACCCTTACCATGTGCTCGATAAAACGCAAGAGGGGGATTTTATCTCATTTTCTTTTAGGATGAGGGTGTTGGGGATACATTGAAAGATGATTCCCTCCATTTAGAGTTCCTTGGTGGATAATTAAGACTTTATTATGAATACAACTGGGGGGTAATCATGGTTTCAATATCACTAACCTCTCTAATCCTAGTGATTGGGTCGCAAGTGTATGATGGCATTGCAGCAAATCAATGCTATCTCCCACAAGAACTAGGTCAATGGACCGGGCTACATTCCCTCAAGATAGGCTAACCAAATAAAAATTTGTCACTTAAATCAAACTAATCTACTATACTATCTAATATATAAATAATCAAGGAATTAAACAAACAAAGTAATCATCCGATCCATGTATCAATCAAACTCTTCTTCCTCAATTGGTTGTTTCAAAATCGATAATCGAAGAAGTGTCAGAACCCCTTTTTAAGATGAAGTAAAATACCTAAATCTGACCAATTATTATTTCTCAAGGGATCTCGATTCATTTAGGTTCATTAAGCATGCGATTATCAAATTAGCGGCTTCTCAATTAGTGTGACTTTCTCAAGACTCCACGCAATTAAGTCAAATCCTAAGGTTTCAGTATCGAATTTCACCTTTCAGTTCTTCACCAACTACCCAAAACATACAAAAAAGTGATCAATTCTCACATATGACAATAAACATCTAGTGTTCAATAAAACAAGCCAATAGTTTTCAAAATATCAAAGAGGTCAGCACGAGATTGAGAAAATTAACAAGTATTTGTATAAATCCAAGATTAAAACAACAAAACCCAATTCAAATTACAAAACATAAATCTTATAGTGAGAAAAGAGAAGAGCTGGCAAGAGAATTGCTCAGCGAAAGAATGTGCTTGAACCGCGATTGCAAATTCTTTACTTCAATTTACACTCTCTTAGTCTAACCTAATCTAAAATCTAATTTCGATGCTAAATATGATGGTGGATGGACGATGAATGCTGGAATGGAATGCCCTAAATAGCTAAAAATATGAATAATAAATGGCAAAACTTGAAGGAAAATGAGCAATCACGGCAAAAGGCTTCACCACTGCCCGCAAGGTCTATTATGGTCTGGCTATGGTGGTAGCCACGACCCGTATTCACCACCACAGCTAGAGCTAGCAAACAAAAGATGTACCTGCTTAAAACCTATAAAACCTGCTCTAAAGTGTTTGGGTGTGGGTATTGAAATTTGGAAAAAAAAGTGGGCATGAGTTGGGTCTTGGTAAAATGGGTATGGGTGTGGGTATAGCCCCTATGAGTCTCACACTCACTCCATACTTGTTTTATCAATACCTTCCCTATAGCAGCCTTGTACCTAGCCCATATAAGACCTATACCTAGGTATTTAGAGTTCTAAGTTGTTGCTTAGACTTGGATATTTATCTAGTTGTTGCGAGTTGTACTATATTTAAAATACGGTGGGACATTTAAATGCTTATTTATTACTTGAACTTCCGAAATTTTTGTTGTATTTGGTGCAATATGATATATTTTTGGAAGCTTGGTATGAATCGAACATATGGGCTATTTGGTTGTTAAATATGGGTACAAAATGAGTGTAATTTTTTTAAATCTATAGATACCCAAATAAAGCCTTGATGAGCTTAAAAATAGAGCCTTTGATTTTATAAAATACCAAATGATGAAATTATGCCCCAACATATGCATTTGAGGCCCAATAAAATAAATCACAAATTTGGAGTCCAACAAGGAAAAAAAAAAGAGTGAAAGAAAAAGGAACAAGGGAGCATGGGGTCCAATGTGCTTAGCATTGCTCAAAATCAAGTGGGGTTCTTCACCCAGAACCCGATCGGATTCTCTACTTGCGAAGCCCTCAGGTGATGCTTCGCCTCATTCAAATCAAACTCCTTTTGTAGAGTATGATTTGAATATACAACATACTCGGATTAAGTATACTAAGAGTTAAAGTCAAAGTCATTTTCCTTGGCTAATTCTACATATTTTGAGCACTATAAAAAGGGACATGCCATCTTGGGTTAAAGAATGAAAAAATTCAAGTGAAGGATCAAAAAAATAAAGGGAAACACTAGTGAAACACTGAGAAATTTTAGAGAGAATTTGAATGAGAAGACTTCAACACTCGAGGGGCAAATATTAGTTAATTCCATAGGTATGTTCTTTTGTTGGGTTCTTAGGTGAATTAGGTGAATTATCCTGAGGACAAAGTTTGAATTTTTCCCTCATTTTTTCTCTCTGCCTTCCTTCTTTTCATTCATTTAATTTTGTGTTTGAGAAAGATGCAATTTTTAGTTAGTTTGATCCCCGCTTGCTGCGATATTTTGAATTGTTTCTTTTAATTTCCTTAGACTGACATTGTATTTTGATTTCTGTTATTTGAATTAGTTGATTTTAATATGTTGCATGTTTTCTTTTCTAAGTGTGATTAGATTTAAGTTTCACATATTGATTAGTAAATGTCGTCGGTGATACAGGGTGATGTTGTGATACATTCCACCACGACATTGTACCTTCATCCCCTGAATTTGGATCCTAGTTCGCACTAGTGGAGCCAGATGATCGCCATACCAAGCATTACTCGAGGGTCTATTCAAAAGCTCTTTGAAGCGAGCTTATTGTCCCTTCTAGCATTGTTGCAGTTTGTGGCTCACATGAGCCTATTGTCCATTTGGTATCACTTTGGTATTGCTCATTTCAAAAAGTGCACTTAATTTATAAGTTTCTCCTAAAAACATTCACGAGTGACTCTATTAATTAATTTTATTTCTTTTATCTAATTTTTATTTTATTTTTTAATTTTCGAATTGAGGTAGAATAGGGCTTGGATCTGAGACAATTCTACTATTTGGACTAGGTACTGGGCCCATATCTGGCTCCCTGGATCATGCTGCTCCAAGTTCTTTGAATCAGATAGCTAGTGTTGTCTGGAAGCTGACCAAGAAACTAGACCTAGTTCTGGCCTAGGAACCCAGCCGAGTTCCTACACCAGGACCTTAGCCTAGTTTTTTAGTCCAATCCATTATCCTGCCATGATCTTGTTCAGTGCTAAATTGTCATATTTTATAGGCCACTCTCACCTAATGTTACCTTGTATAATAACTTAATCTTTAGGGTCTTTACTTGTTTTATTTACTTTTATAGGTAATGAGATCGATCAAGTAAATCTTACAACAAGGAGCGCAGCCGGAACGAGAATAGCCGGGAGAATGCGAAGCGAGAGACAATGGGAGGCATGTCCGCAACCCCCCACCGTCGCCACCCTGTAGATGGCCGGGCAAGGGGCCACAATGACCACCTGTCGTGCTAGCGATAGGCTGTCGCCTAGGGACGGCCGGCTCTTGCCCCCTTTGCTCACCCGTGCATCGCTCTGGCCATTTTGTGTCCTCTTTAATAGGTTTAGGTTAGGTTTTAACCAATAAAAACCCTCAATAGGAGGACTAGATCAGGAGATTAGATTATATTTTGTATTCAAGCTTGTGGATTTCAAGTTCATTCAATCAATCAAGCATAAGTTTCTCTTCTTCTCTCTCTCTCTTTATTTCATGTTTTTGGTCTTGTTTAGGTTTTGTTAGTTTAATTCTTGTATTTGATTTGTTTTGCTTAAATATTTAGTTTTCATTGTTAATCCATGGCTTCTTTGTCGATGATTAGTGGTCTGTTTTGTTGGCTTGGATTGTGATTAGCCCTTTGATGGCTACTTAGTCTTGTTTTATGCCTAATCAGACTCAATTTATGCCTAGAACTTAGAGTTTTCTCTCATGCCTGCCAAGTATTCAATGAAATGCTTGAGAGAGCTTTCATCTCTATTTTTAGGCAATTGACTTATGCCGAGAGGTGAGGTCAATTAGCTAGTGTGGGAGAGAGGATAAAGGGGATTTTGACATGAAGATAGTCCTAAACCTAGCTAGGTTCGAAGGTTGCTAATCTCATGGCCTAATTGGGTTAACCCTATGAAAATAGGTGGTTAGACTAATTAGACCAGCTCATGACCCTTGAGAGAGGGCTTGAGTGGTCTTCAATGGTGCAATCGACCATCTCTTGTTTTTAGTTGAGGTTGGGTAGGTTAGGAGTCACCTCGATTACTTGATTCGTCATTTGGCCCAATCATAACTCCAAGCCTCTTTTTGTATGGTCATTAGCTTGGTTTAGCCTCTCTTTCTTTCCTTTTCACTTAGCCTAGCTTAAAATACTCGAATTAATCCCGGTACTTGAAACGCAATTCCTTGTGAACGACACCTCGAGTACTTAATGAGAACACCTTACACTTGGGGCTATAAATATTAAAACTCGAATTCTTCCTATCAGATCTGATTTTTTTTAAAAAAAGAAAAAAATATTAAAACTAATTTTGAATCTGAACACCTAGCAAGCGAGTCCAACCAATCGTGAGAGATTTGCACCCAATGGTTCAACCCTAGATGTCGTTCTTTCAGTGGTGACTCCACTAGGGACATCTTTGTTAAAGGAAAAGAAAAGAAAAGAGGGTGGAAATTCAATAAGGAAATTGTTTTCAATTACATTTGCATGAGGCATTCTTGCATTAGTAGTGCTCTTAAATCAGATCAATAATATCTTTAGGTTAAACCCTACTATTACCCCTCGAGATATCAACTAGTTAATTGGTGGGCCCATTGGGCCTTCAATTGAGCATACAGTTATTCCAGCAACTCATGACACACTTTCTTGGTTTACATGATACAAGGAGGTAACCAAAATATTTCAATCTTGCCATGCACCCAATGGATGATGTACAAAGTGTTTGGGTCACGAGAGGATTGTCCTAACTCTTGCCTAAACTCCTTGTAACACAGAATTCTAGCTTAGGATGTGCATGCATGTGTTTTTGTGCAACCCTAATTATCATCAGCCCCAATGATTGGTCATTGATGCTTTTGGTCTTATGAGGGCCTACGTTAGGAAGGATCAAATCTAGTAACCATGGGTTAAGGACTAAAAAAGGCATTTTGCGTCAATTGAGCTCCAATGACTCTCAAATCAAAACTGGAATAAGTTTTGGGCCCTTTTCAGTCCACAAGAGTCATAACAGTGGTCACAAGTTGGGGGAAAAAAGTACAAAAGGGGAACCTGGCGAGGTTTTCCCCCCAAAAAAGAAAATAGACAAAAAAAATATAGTTCACATATTACCTTACATTTAGGAGAACATGTAGAATTTAGGTCCATAGGATCCAGCTAGGATCTAGGGAGTCTATGCATGAATCAATGTCCAGGGAAAGATGAGTTGGTCACCCTAGGCCCTAGTAGGGAACCTAGTCAGGATCCAGGTAAGGGACCAGTCTAGTTTGCTTCACCTCAGTCCATGTCTAGTTTACATTCATGGCATAAGTCAGTTTCTTCAGCTCTCAAGCATCAGATTTTAGCTCATGAGTCGGCATAGTTCATTCAAAAGTCTTAAATTCTTTTGAAAAGTATTAAGATGAGGTAGTCCTGAGCACTCTTTGTTAATCAACCAAGATAGGGAAGACTAGGAGGGTATAGAAACGAACTTGATAAATTGGGAGACTTCTATCTCGATAAGAGTCTGAGGAAATTCCACCACTTAGGTCAAAGTCAAAGTCAAAATCCATATCAAGTTCTAATTCCTCACAAATTCCAACAGCCAGAAACAACGAGATCGCTCAACTTACGAAGATGATGGAAAAGATGCAAGTTGGAATGGAGGAAAGGAAAAGATGAAGAATGACAGTCACTGCACTCCAAAGCTTTCTTAAGGAATTCCCTAGGGAGAATAGTGAGCAGCCCTGTAATGAAGAGAGGAAAGGTGATGGACAGGGAGAGCTGGCCAATTAGGAAGAAGAGGTAAAAAAGAGTACTCCTCAAAGCGATCCATAAATAGATCGTATACATTAGTTGCTTAAGGAATCCTCTATGAACTGCTTTAACGACTATGCCGGATTCATTGCAATCTTAAAAGGGAAGTTACCTGCAAAATTCACCAGGTCGGATAGGAGTGTGCAAAAAAAATCGGAACCAAAAATCGAACTGACAACTGAAAAAAGAACTAAATAAAAAAATCGGTTAACCGAACAAATTTTTCAAAAACTCGCTTCAGTTAACCAAACTAAAAACATTTTCGGTTTTCAATTCGGTTATGGTTTGGCCGGTTCAAACATTCTGCTAACTTGCAGTTAATGAAATCGAAATTAATTTTTTGAAAAAAATTATGGACATAAAAAATGAAAATTTAGGTTAGAAAGTACATTTTTTAATTATTTATGAATGGTAAATGAAATTTAATTTTTTAAAAAAGGTTTAAACATAAAAATAAAAAATCTAGGTTAAAACTATGCTTTTTATATTATCTGTAAACGATTAACCCATAAGCTAACCAAGAAATCAATTAACTGATCTGAAAAATTAGTTAAATAACTTTTCCGGTTTGGTTATAGCTCAGGTTTTAGACGAACCGAAATTTTTGGTTAACCGAAAATGTTAATTGAAATTGTCGATTCGGTTATAGTTCGGAATTTTCTTGAACCAAAAAATAGAGTAATCGAAAATCGATTAACCGAAGCTCTAGTTAAGCGGTTTTGCGCATCTCTAATGTCGGACATCAAGTTCCATGGAATTGAAAACCCTCGCCATCATGTAAGGAATTTTGTTACTGCTATGACTCTAAAGGGGATCGACAAGGACATCTTCCACCTCATATTTCCTTAGAGCATTGACACGGAGGTGCTGAGGTGGTATAATGGAATGGCTCACAAACGTTCATGAACTAGGATGATCTCATATAATGCTAGCCTGCCAATTACATTCAGGGACTTAGAACTGATTAAGCAAGAGGAAAAGGAAGGGTTTTTCTGATTACCCTGCTAGATGAAGGGTGAAGGTCGCTCACATAGTGGATCGACCTTCAAAAGATGATCAAGAGAGATTGTTCATTAAGAACGCCCAACAAGCATATAAGCAGCACTTGTGGTCCATTTGAAAATTTCATTACACAAGAGGAATGTGGGTGTGCTTCTAAAAAAAGAACTGGCTAGAGAAGCACCTGCAAAGACTTGGCAATAGGAAAGGCAACTACCAGAACAAAGATAAGAAGGTTGGCAGCTCTAAAGAAGTACTTATTATAAATCACTACACTAAGTATACTTTGATAGACGCCACCTATAACCAAGCTCTAGAACGAAAAATTACGGGCTAAAGGAAAGATCGATGTTCCTGAGATCGAGCCAGAAATTGAGGCTATAGGCAGTATAAGTCATTTGATTCAACAAAATATTGCAAATATCATTGGGCTGAGGTGTATGATATCGAGAACAACTAAACTTTAAAAAACAGGTTGTAAATGATGTTCAGGTCAGGACAATTTTCATTGTGTAAAGTAGTTCAGAAGTCAAACAATCATAAAAACCCAATTGAAGACCATGAAAACATCTTTATCATCAGGAACGATCAAGAAAACGAATTGGACACATCCACGAACATACAAGGCATTCATAGGGCGAAGTCAAATTCTTGTATACCCACACAGTATTATGAAGTTCATGGCTTATGGAAAGTGATAAGGAGGATGTCTATGAAACTCATAGAGCTTATTAGTTTGCTAAAACAAGTGATGATGATTTCTAGGGAGAAAATGAAGGAGATGACTTTTACGGAGAGGAAAACCAAGCTAAGGTCCAATACCTCACAAAAACTGGACAACATCAAGTCAAAAGAGGGCCCATAATAGGCCCTAGAAAAAGAAAAGCGGATGCCAATCTAAGAAGAAAAGGATCTTGTGCTAAAACAATTAAAGAAACTTAATGCAGAAGTAACTATTAACAATTCATACTGGCTTTGCAGAAGAGACGAAAACTTGCTAGTAGTGTCGAAAATTTAGAGATAACTGTATGTTGGACCCTAATAGAGACCAATTTAGTGTCGGTTTACTTATTAGAATCTATTAGCATCAAATATGTTGATCCATCTCTAATAGAGTCTAATTTTAGCATCAGATAAAATAATCCAACTCTAACAGAGTCAAATGTCAGCTTCGACCTTGTAAATCCGACTCTGTTTGAGTCGGATAACTCATCTGACGCTAAATGAAGATCCTAACAGTAAAACTTCGAACATAACAGACTGCTTTCTCCTTCAATCCTTCCTCCCAAATCGCTCTCTGGTCACGTCTGCTCGCTGGTAGGCTCTCTCTCTCCCCTGCTAGCTGTTATCTCTCTTTAGTCACTTTTGGTTGTCTATTATTTAGTTCCACTCGTCGGTGATTGTCATTCAAATCTACCACACATCGCCGCCTCCGGTCTACCATCGTTGCGCCGCCGATCACCAGTAACAAACCTTTGCAAATTGTAATTTCATCCAATTTAGCTTCATACTACTTTAATTCAGTGGCGTAGCCATCGTGGTGTCAGTGGTGTCACCCAACACCCCTCTTAAAAAAAATATGTGTTAGAAAATTGAAAAAAATTAGAAGTTGAGTATATGTAGCAAATGCGCTGAGGATACATAAGAAATCGCCCTTGGCTCAGCAGTTTGGGTGCTTTGTGATTATGTTGGCTGTCTAATGTCGCGAGTTTAAATCCTTCATACTTCATTTTTGTAGTTTTATTTTTTTCAATTTTTTTTTCACTTATGCCTTACAGATACTGGTATAACCCCCCTTTCATATTCTCTGCTTTATCTGTTCGTAGTTTCACACTCGGCCCTCACTACCCAAAACCCTAACCCTCCACCGACACCCTCTCCAAATTCCCTGAATTTCCCATGACTTTAGTTTGAGAATTAGGGTTTTATGGGAATGTTTGTATTGAAAAGTTAAGTGTATTTGCTCTTGAATATTTGTCTGAATTTGAGATATTAAATACATTATATCTTAACCTCCATCCCTTATCCTTCTTTTTTGTACTGATTTTTACGATTCATCCAATTTTTTCTTTTTTTTAAAGTAAAAATAACTAAGCGAATAGAAATTGGGGAAATCCATGCCACTTTTCTTTAGTTCTTTGTATAATGAATACAATAACATGGTGTAGCCATGAGTGTGAAAGTGCTTAGAGAAAAGGAAACAAAAGGTGTTGATTTTACCAAAGATGGCATCACTTTTCAATTGCTTTAGTGAGGTCGCTGGCTTACTGCACATGAATTTATGAATACTCTTTAAAAGTAGCCGACTTAGGGGAATCGAAGATAGAGCAAAATTCTTGGGCGAAATTGTTGTGAATTCCGCAAACGCACGGTTTATCACCGTAGCAATTACGGGTGTCGTTTTTTTGGGATGGATTATGAAATCATATTACAACTGAGTTTTAAGTAATTGTAAAATTGGATAAGAAATAAATCAAACCAAACTGCTCAAAAGAACTGGAACCAAGAACGAGGAAGGATGGAAAGCCAAAATCGAACCGATTGCTCACAGATACAGAAACCAAATCTGAAGATCTTCATCCAAAATTGAAAACCCACGATTCAATTACGTTAATTTTTTTAGAAGTAATCCAAATCTAAAACTAAAAAAATAGAGATGCAATGAAAATCTGAAACTAAAAAATTAAACTCTAGACTAATCTACTCTACGCTATTGCTCCTAAGCCAGAGTTTATTTTCTTCAATTTATAGCCCGACACTTACACCAACTATCCCATACATTCTCCCAAAACCAGAATAAGAACACACCCTAATTAAATTGACCATCGGAAATGAGATGAGTATACAGAATGATACAACCATGTCAAACACTCTTATTTTCAACTCTTTTTGGATTTTTTTTGGGAGATTTTTTTCAACTTTTTTTCATTTTTCCTTGGAAACATTCAAACATAAGGGTGGCAATTTGCTATATAGCTAACAAAACAAATGAATGCATCTATCATATTATCATAATGCAAATGCTGAATGTGATTTCAAAGAGAATCAAAGCAAATTCTAGAGATGTAATCATGGAAGAGACACACAGTGGAAAAAAAATGTGAGACTAAAAATGATGATATTAGTCTATAAGGCTCAAAATCTCATGGGCTCATCTACCCAAGTCAAGCCCGCTTAGAATTAATATTGAGGTTAAGATCGTGTATAAATATCATACTTTAGGACTAAGTTCTATCGATGCATACTACATCTATATACAACCTAATACTAAGGTGCAAGAGTACATAGTTAATTAGAAATAGCACATATATTCTCTAAAACAAAATAAAAATCTTTTTGATTTTTCAATTTTTTAATTTTGTTTTTGTTTTTCTTAAAATTTCAAAGTTTCCCCACCTGTACACCTAAATAAGACAATGTCCTCACTGGAAGTGAAAGGAAACATAAAGCAAAAATATAAAAATAAAGAAGAAAAACATATATGTAAAAGAAAAGAAAACCCAAAAGGGAGAAAATGATAAGAACCCAAAAAAATCAAAAGAAAATAATAAAATTAAAATAAAGTAACAAATTTATACAAGAGAAAACAAAATAAAAATAGAAGAAAAAGAGGAGCGATTATATAAGGTCAGGTGCAAAAGTACACCTTCCTTACAATCAAAGAATTTATGGAGCATCAATATGAAACCCGGGATTTTTTTTTATTTTTTTTGTTTTTATTCTGTTATTTATAATTGTTACTATATTGGCTGACCTAGTATGCTTGAGCTCATAGTGTTTTACTATTTTCTGATTTTAGTGGAATAGCCGAGGGGTAGTAGAGCGCTCCAAGTCAGGGTGGTGTTAAAAAAATAAAAAAGGGAAAAAGGGGAAAAAGGAGTCGTGCAAGAGAAGGCAAGGAGGGGAGGGGGGAAATCTGAATGCTTTAAATTTTTCACTCTCTCTTCCACTCGTTGCTCTCTCCCCCATGCCTCTCTCTCACTCAGTGTCTCTCTCTCACTGCTCTCTCTCTCTCTCTCTCTCACACACACACACACACACACACAAGCCGCCACCCTAGTGCTGCACTACCGTCCTACTCCATCTCTTCCACCCTCACGCTTTGGTTCGGTAAGTGTGAAACTTCTTGAAATTCTAGCAAGTACGTTAATGTTAATTGAAAATTCTTAATAAAAACTCTATATTTCGACCTTTGAATATGATCTGTGCTCACTATCCTAAAAATTCCAGAGTGGAGCAAGTAGTTGGTGGAGCAACACAATCGAAAGTTCTCCCTTTTTTTACAAATAGCTTTGAGGTAAAAGACTCAGCCTTTCTCTATGACTTAGATTGTTTGACCATTAGGAATAGTGGAGTTTTGGGTGGAGGTTTTGTATGCATGTTAGGGAAGGGATTCAAATTGAAATTTATTGAAAACAAGCCTAAGGTTATAGTGCAAACACCATTCTGTACACCCACAACTAGGGCTAGATTTATGAATTTACTGGTAATTGTTGGGCTCTTCCAAAATTATGAAAAAATTATGGATGCTATATTTACGTGTATTGTGATTGTGAAAATTTGAATTTCATGAATTGGGGTTAAAATGAGAAAGTTATGGAGAAAATACTAGGACTGTGCAAAACTATCTGTAACTGGAATAGTTTAGAAAGTTGTTGATATTCAAACCCGTTAGGCTTGGATTCTATCACAAGTCATAAAAGTAAAGTTGTAGTTCATGGCTTAGCCTTTCCAGAATAGACTTAATCATAAAATGTCAACATCGGGAGTAAAAGTTGTGGCCCCAGTAAAATGGATGAAAAATTTGGAAATAAACTGGGCAGTGAGAGGTACTAGTATGTGTGGAGTTTAATATTTATAACTTCCTAAAAATTTATTTGATGACTAGATTTGGTTGTTGGGTGTAATACAAAGCTTAGAAAATTGTTTGGGTCTAATGGAATTATAAAGAGTCAGGCCAAGAGTTGGCAGTAACGGACCACTATTATGGGTAATTGTGTTTAGGTCGAACTAGCGTTCCGAGCTCAAGCTTAAGCGACGTAATCCAGTAGGTAACAATCATGCCCTAACCCCCCACCTCCAAATGTTCCTTGGAAACATGTACTATGCGTGGTTTTGGAAGGTATTTGAACGTGTTGAACTGATCTTCAAGGGACCTTTCCTGGGTAAATGTGTGATGAGATTTTACTATGATTTATATTGAAATGATCATTCAACCAGTGATTGCGCGAGTTTATTAGAATCATTTTGTTGAGAAAATAATGATGAAATGTTTTTAGATTAGAATGCGTCAGGTTGGACTATATTCTGGTTAAAGATCGATGTTAATCGTAATATATAAGTAACTGGATAAAGTGGTGAGAATGAGGAGTTATACTCCTGTGTTGTTGAAGGCCATTAGTCTTCCCTGGGTAAAAGTACATGCATGTGAGTGGCCATGTGCCACCTTATGAATGGACGTGGTCCAGGTTAGTCATAACCGTCCAAATTGATGGTAGGTCAGGATATGGTTAAGTGGCTGCGTTAAACCCCAGCGCTGGCCATGAGACCCAGTGGGGTCGCTTGCCCTTGTGAACCTAAAATTGAATAAGTAGGACTTGGATTATTATATGTTCCTATTGAGAATGCAAAAGTGCTTTGAACTGCTCGTGTTGTTCCCCACCCCTAAAATGGTTTGAAATGAATTTGGGTACTGTTTTGACCGTTAGTAGTGGTTGTTATTGAGTTTATCTCTTTTTTGAAAAAAATATTTTGTTTTCAGGTGGAGTGCATGAGCATGGGGATAGGAACCTAAATTAGAGCAAGGCTCCATTATCTATGACTTAGTTGAAAAGAATTAGCTTCAGATTAGGTTGTTTAGAGAATATTATTATCCAGTTAGACATTATTATTTTTGTGGTCAGGACTTGAACTTATGCTATAACTTGAGAATGAACTTGCATTAATGTTCTAGTTGATACTCATCCTGGTGTTTACAAGGAGGAAATTTGGAGCTAGCCATTTCGGTTTTTCTGTTGCCATGTGGCTTAATATTAGTAAATAAAAAGGGATTAGAAAATCAGGGTGTTACAATTAGCCATTCCATATCAAAATGAACATTGCTACTCAAATCAAAACCTATTAGTCCATGTAGTAGCTTATAAAACAAAGAAGACCAACTCTTAAACACATGAAAACAGTAAAAAGCAGATAATTGGAGAAAGAAGAGTACATCCACCATGTCAATGGAAGTAAGGGCCCGTTTCAACTTGTCAAATTGTTGGGACCAATAGAAAATAGATAGATATATCATAATGAGCTAGCAAATGGATCATCGGCCTAGAAATTTGATCGTCATAGACAAGCTACCAAGGTAAATCAGTGGGTCCTAAATCCATAAGTCTTTTAATATCAAAAAGTGCGAGAGTATGGTGTAATTCAAAATTCTTAGTGGCAATGTTCTTAGACTTGACAAATTCAGACTTGTAGGATTCAAAAAGGACATCAACAATGATGGCAAAAGAGAAGGATGCATATTCAACATGATAACCCACATCAAGACTTTCATTTTCATCAAATCTACATGAAAAAGAGTCATATTCTATAGAGAAAATGTCACCTTCTAATTTCAGAGTAGTGGGGTCAACTTCCTTCTCACAAGACTCATGGAAACAAATAGCTTTTGATTTATCTAAATGATGATGCTCAACTTCAGTTGTGATACTTATATCTAACTCGCTAGCATTCTCAAGATCTTCAACCACCCCAAACTTACAAAAATGATTTAATGGGGTGGTTAGGCCGGCATAAATTAGGGCTTTATCAGCGACATTCTTATGTATGCTAGTGTGGGTGCAAGGTCAGGTGATAGAGACATAGAGAGGTCCTTCTCTTGTTCTAGGCTAGGCAAAGGTATAATATCATGCAAATTAGACCAGATTGACAAGAGGGCTCAAAATTATCACAAAGACTAACTGGGGGTTTAGGAGTTCCTAAATTTGAGTCAGACTCACTACAATTCTCCCTACTCTGATTAAAATAGTGGGAATATTCAACAATTCTCTTTTTCATTGTGTCTACTATTTTATTAGTCAATTCATTTAATATCTTTTCAACACTTGCACATGCAGTATCAACATAATTATGATAAGGAGGATTACAAGTATCATGATCAAAAGACTCATAATATTCACACAAAACAGGAGGCACACAAGAGTAAGAGGGGTCACATGAATCTATAAAGTGATCCGAGAGTGAGGATTAGCATAGAAAACAAACTCTTCATGAGTTGAGTATCTTGAATTCTTTCTAGTTTGTTCAAACTCATAAGTATCTCAAGTTAGTTTTTTAAAGAAATCTCATACCTCATCTTGAGTTCTTGTTAATAATCTTAGTAAACCTCCATGGTACATAAACTCTACGTAGTTTCTAGATTCAACAGTTTAGACGCACAGCGATAACCTCATAAATTTCCCCCTTTTGAAAACATTGATTCAATTGAGCACGATAATCATTAAATCTCGATAAATAACTCCAGAAATGTAATACTCAAATTGTGGGAAATTGAATATTGACATTCTTGAATATTCTTTTCCAATTTTAAGAATTTTTCAATTTTTTTAGGATTTTTAACTTTTTAAGGTTATTTTTTTGTTTATTGAAAGAAAAAGTAAAAGAAAAAATAGTGACTCTAGCTAACACAACTAACTATAAACTAATGACTAAAACTAAAAACAAGGCACTCAAATAATTAATTTAACAAAACCAAATAAACTAACAAAAATAAAACTATATTACCAAAAGAAAAGAAAGACCAAAAAGAAATAAACAACAAAAAGAGACCTAACACAAAAAACTTGAAAGAAGCCTACAAACAAAGCATGTACACCACTTTTCTTTCACTTTCTTTTTGGATTTTGATTTTTCTAAGTTGTTTTTTTATTTCTTTTCGCACAAAGAAAAGCAAAAACAAAAAGTAAGCTAATGTTAGGAACAAAATAAAAATAGAAAACTCAAAATAAAAAAAAGAAAATAAAAATACCTAAACCTAAACAAGTAAATTCCAAAAAAAAAATTAAAATAGAAAATATAACTCCTAAAATTAGAACCCTATGCATAGAAAATTCCAGACAATTACAAGGAACATGAATATATTTTTTTTCAATTTTTTTCTATCCCTGACAAGTGCAGAAAATTACAAATAAAAATTCATTCCAAAAATCATAAAATATTCTGGACGGTCCTAAAAATTCCATAAAACTTTACACAGACTCTAAAAATCAAGAAAAATCCACAAAAAATATCATAATAGAAAAATTCAGACCATAACTACTCTAAACAATTCAAACAGTAACAGAAAATCCTGGAAAAACCTGCACTGGAATGGTTTTGTTTTTCTACTCCTGCACAAAAATGAATTAGCTCAGTACTGTTTTGTTTTTTTTAGTAGTAAATCCCATGAAATAGCAAAATTAAATTTACCCAAAACTAAAACTAAAACTCACATCAAAAATAAAAAAAATCTATGCTAAAACTAAACTAACACACACAAAATTGAAAATCAAAATCACAAAATGAAAACGAAATTGACGCAAACGACTCAATACAACCTAATTTCACAAAACCTTTCCCGGCAATGGCTCCAAAAACCTTTTGTGAACAACCTCTGAAAGAGGAACAACCTTCACGGTTTATCGCTATAGCAATTACGGCTGTTGTCCTCGGGGATGGATTATAAAACTAGATTACAACTGAGTTTCAAAGCAATTATAAAATTGGGTAAGAAATAAATCAAACCAAATTGCTCAAAAGAACTGGAACCAAGAACAAGGAAGGAAGGAAAGCCATCAAACCAATTGCACACAAATATAGAAACCAAATCCGAAATCTTCGTTCAAAATTGAAAACCCGCGATTCAACTACATTAAGTTTTTTTTAAGAACTAATCCTAAATTTGATACTTAAAAAAAGAAAATACAGATGCAACGAAAATATGAAACTGAAAAATTAAAACTCTAGACTAATCTACTCTATGCTATTCCTCCTGAGCTAGTGTTTGTTTTCTTCAATTTATAGCCTGAATTTGAATCCTTTGCGTGTTTCAATCTTTCATAATCGTCAGTTATTCATTGCCCATTAATCAACCCAATCGATGAGGTGAAGATAATGGTGATGAAACGGCTAGAGGTTAATGATCGTAATGAATGGGTGAGTTAAAGAAGCTAAAGGGAGGAGGAAAGAGAAAGATGATGGACGATAGGGGATGGGTAAGGCTCGATTGGGCCTTATGTCGGGTCACGACTGCTGTTGTTAATGTTATTTTCTGCTCTTTCTTTTTTTTGTAACTTGACCCAAATTTTGGTCTTAATTAAGGCAAACTATTTATTTTTTTCCAAGTTTTCCCAATTCCCGCAAAATAAACAAAAATATTATTAAAATTCTAGTTTAATGATTTATTTGAGTAAATATTAGATAATAAAGGGATATAAAATAACATAATTTTGAGTTGAACAAAAATCTACCTGATATTTTGTTGATACAAAGTTGTTGTGACTTGTGATCCTTATGTAGCTTAAAATGGTAAATTTTGTTAAAAACTTGTACTCAAATTGCATCTAAATTTTTAAGTAAGATATTTGATTAGATTGTGCCCTAATTAGCTCTATTATGAGGGTTTTTCCCTTTGATATCAATGAGCATAACCACCAATGAAGAAACTGCTTTTGAGGGAGGAAAAAGATTATGATATGGAAAATATAGATTAAATCCTTTAGAAAAGGGATGTAATTACAAGGGGAATAGGTTGGTTAACATCATCCAAAATACATGAAGTTTACAGCTAAGTTTCTGTCCCTACTTTGGTATTTTTTGTGCTTAGTTTGATCATATTCATTCAAATTTGAGTCTGACCACTTACTAAAAAAGTTGAGCTGGGAAGAAAGAACTTATCAACTCATTCATAATTTTAACTCCTCATTATGAGAAATACAGAAAAATAAAATCCAAGGAAAAACACATGTCAATTCATCGGCATATAATAGGACTTTTTATTTGTCCTATTTGATTTCTATTTCAACAAGAAGCTAAGTAGTGACCAGTGATTAATCCTCTAACTCATTTTTTTTTTAATTTTTATTTTATGTATTTGTCCTATGGCATTTGACAGCCACTAAAAGTAAAGGCAATTTGAGGATGATAATCAATTAGGCAATTTGAAGCCTCTTGTTACATATCATATTTTTATTACAACTAAGAAATGATAATCAATTTTTTATGAACATAGGCAATTCGAGGCTGAAATGGTTAGATTGCATCCACATGTCAAGAAGAATGAAGTGTGCACTACGTTTGATAAAGAATTTCCCAAATTATTTTAGGCAAAGGTTAGTATATTAGGAATATGGTATTAGGTTGAGATGCAAATAAGTTATTCATTAACATGTATTGATAATTGCATAGGTCTTCAATTCAAATGAGAATGATGAATTCATTATAAGTGTGGTGCATGGTCTAAAGAAAGATGTGCGCACTTGGAATCACTATTACATAAATAATTCCAACTTTCGTACTTAAAAATATGGGCAAAATAAGTCAACGAACTATGAAATATCTATGAAGGGTGTGGATGAAATGATTGAGTTGGAGTATGTAGTGAGATCTCACTCTTACAAGACGGCCTCGTTCAAATGTGAATGGTTTGACTCTATAAAGCGTGTTAATACACATGAACAATACAAAATGCTGGATATCAACATTGAAGAAGTACCTAAGTGCTATCCATTTGTGTTAGCATCTTAAGTGATGCAAGTGTATTTCACCCCTTATCCGAGTACAAGGAACAATAGAATCAATGGTGTACAATCATTAAGATAAAACCAAGGTCAACAATTAATGCCCTACTTGATGATACAACTTTTCCTAGGATACGAATGATAATCCTCCTACTATATATGAGTTTGAAGGACTCCAAGAAGCTGAACTTTAATTTGAGAACATTGATGACGAGGAGATGGTGAAGATGATTCAAGTTTAAGAAGTGATCTTAATAATTTGGAAGGGAAAAGGGAAATGGATAAGGAAAATCTTTGGTTGTATGATAATGATATCAGTCAGGACATTGTTGCTAATAATGATGACGTATGATTCATGTAGATATTTTGAAGTGATTATTGTAATCTATTAACAGTGATCCCTTATGAGTTGCAAATAGTTCTTTGTTTGTGCTATGATATTCTTCCATGTTCTTTGTTTTTGTTTTTTTAAAATCTAAATCTTTATGATTTATCATATGAATTACAAGAATGCCTTGAAGGAAAAAGGGTTTTGTATTAAACCATGATGAGTTTGTTATTGGTACGGGATCTAATTCTTGTACCAATCAATTGATTCTCTAATCTCAATCGACAGACGGACAAGGCTTACGACAGGAGGCAACATTTACGAAGAAAATGTTATCAAAGGAGAATTGTTGGTATGTACATTAGTGAATATGCTTATTTTGATATACTTTTGTACTTTTATTTCATCTTATTTATGAAAATTAATTATTATTATAGGTTTACTAATTCAACTGTGTCATGGGCTATATCTACATCTATCAAGACTTTTCATAATGTTCAGTGTAAATGCATTTTGTTTCTCCCTAGGCAAGAGTTGGAGCTGTGGTAAGGACTTTTGAGGTAAAAATTATAATAATTGTACACTGTGAATGTCTCTGTGTTAATTTTTTTGGTGATATCTTTGTTATTTTTTCAAACAAGGTTAATACACTTAGGCCCTAGAGCTGGTTGCGGAACTTTATGAACGATGGTATAAGGCGGTTGGAAAAAATCGAAGGAACTTAGCCAATAAAGCTACAAAAACCCCTTATGATAGGGACCTTTCTTGGGTGTCCAATAATGCGTGAGCAAGGTTTAAGGCCCAGAGAAGCACACCAGAATTTCAAAAGGAATCTACACAATGCTTAAAGAGCAAGACAGATGGGTCAAAACCAAGAACTTACATAGTCAAGGGTTCATCTCAGCAGCAGATCTTGCAAGAAAAATGGCATAAAGTTCATAGTAGCTTGTTTTCATTATATGTTACATAATATAGTTATATGCGAATTAATTGCTTTTTTCCCTTTAGATAAAGGAAGGGAAGACTCCTTCCCCCTGCATTCTTTGTACGAAGTCATAGCAATAAGGATGCTCAATCTAGGAAGATCTTTGTAGATGATAGGTTTAAAGCTTTATGGGTAGGAACACAATTTCATAATTTCTTACTTAGTTCTATGTGAATTTAAAGTTTGATGTCAACTTTATGTTGACTTGGTGTATTCCTCTTATCAAGTCTTTGAATATACATACATTGTACAATATGTTATTTTTGACAGGAAAAATATGAGGCCTTTAGAGTCGAGCAAGTCATTGAAGAAGGGACAATGGAAGTATAGCAGCTATATTATGAAGTATTCAGTAAATGAAGCGTAAAATCTACCATCTATAGGTTAGGTAAAGCTGCGACATTGTTTTATGAGAAGCCAACCACCTCCACTATCTAATGGGTTCTACATACGCTCCCTCATAATACTTTAAACTATAATTGTTTCTTCATTTTCTTTTGTTTTTAAGATTAAAGCATTGATCATTGATTAATTTTCTTAAATAAGAAATTCTTGTACCCAGGGTATCAATGACATACGCTTTTTAAATCCATGCAATGCATTTTTCATTGATTATATAATTGATCGGATATGGTAATTTATTAAAACATATCAAGACTAGTTTCAATTTACCCAATTTTGTAATAACATTAATGAAATTCAGCAATGTGATTCTCCAGATATCTCATATCTTATAATTTTATGTTATTAATCTTTCTTTATTATTCTTTAGCTTTTTCTTCGAAATCAAGTTCAACTCTGATAAATTCAATTTTGATTTCCTTACATAATTTTTTGAACATAGCAGCTGGTATTTCCGTCATTCTTAAGACATTTTTATCTTCCTCATATGATGAGTCATACCAGTCAGTTATAGTACCAGAGAAACTATGTTCGATATAGTTTAAGAAGTTCGCAGTAGACCATGTGGTATTCAAGTTCAAGATACTATTCATACCCCTTTTCCAATGGTCAAATGTTTATTCTTTATCATAAGCTCCGTCGATGTTGAAGATGTATCTCGTTTGGCTAATTGAGCTATGACCAACTTCTTTAAAGGATGTGGTTTTCCTTGGGATGAACCCAAAGAAAAAGTTGGTTGCAAGCCATGCTGGAATGTATCTAGATCTCCTAAAATAGGTACTTCTTCAAGATGATTCACCAAAGTATTTAGGTTTAGGAACAACATTGTTAATGAGGTTGGATTCAATTTCATCAATGCTGAGTTCTTCTCCAATCTCATTGCTTTCATCATCAAATACCATTTTATATGATATTTCCTATCCAGCTTCCTCTTAATCTCTTTTAAAGGAGCAACACATTAAGATCCTCCAGCTTAATTAGGTTCATTTGTTAATATATTTCTTCTTCTAACAAGATAATGCATCTTGTTTTTCCACTATTGCACTCATGATTTCGTTTAATTCTTCTGGCTTTTGCTCTTTATCACACATATTTTGCAATTTCTCAAGATTGTATGACTTATATTGCATCCACTTTTTCTTTCTCTGCCTTTTCAGTTGATTTTTTTCCTACTTCCTTTTAGATTTTATATCATGCCAAGGAGATGGATTTTTATTTTTTAGGTCTTGGAAAGGATATTTATGATGAAATGAATTACTAATACTTAAACCAAATTTTTCACAATGCCTAATTTCATCAATTAAAGAAAGATAGATGATAGATAATTACTTCTTTATCTCCTTAACTTCAGCCTTATTTTTAGCTAGCTTCAACTTTAATTCTAAAACTATATCAGTGATATAGTTTAATTACGATGCTACTGAAGTGGTGTCTTCTAGAGTATACACAATATGTAAATAATTGGATGTAGGGCAAGTAGATGATTCAAGCATTAAACATATTTAATTAGCTTACTTAACTATTAATATTCTTAATTTTCTTAATTATTTTAGTCACGTGGCTCTAATATGAATTGAAAGAGGGCACTAAGTAGTACTTTTGAGAAAAACTACACATGCGCAAACTTCAAATTTTCAAAAGTAGCTTTTTAAGGATTGCGGTAAAATGTGCAAATATGAAAAGTTATGGGCATTATATGTGAACTAGAATAGTAGAATTGGACCTAAAAATAGTTTGCATAAACTTTAAAGGTCCACTCTGTTATTTACCTCATAAGTTGAAATACCTTATAATTAGTTTTGAAACAGAGGGCCCTCAAAATAATTTACACAAAACTGAAGGTATCTTAGTGTAATTTTTTCTCAGAGCCACATTAGTAAAAAATAACTAAGATAATTAGCTTAATTAATAGTAATTAGTATAATTAATTATATTTAATACTTGAATTAACTAATTGTGCTCCTCCAAATTATTCTCAAACTGTGCACACCAAGAGGGATCTACTTTAATAACACCACAATTAAACTATATCACTACTATAGTTCGAGAATTAAAAGTGAAGTTAGCAAAAATTAATGGAAGTTAACGAGTTAGAGAAACAACTATTTGTAATCCATCTTTCTTTAATCAATGAAGTTAGACATAGTTGTAAATATGATCCAGGTATTAGTATTCCATATCAATATAAATATCCTCTTTGAAATCTAAAAAACAAAGACCTTGGAAAACGAAGAAAAAGAACAAGAGAAAGAGGATGTAATATAAGCAGTATAATTACGAGTAATTATAAAATATGCTTGATAAAGAGTGAAATCCAGATGAACTAAACAAGATCGTGGAAGTAATAACAAACAAACAAGAAGTAACATATGAAGATAATGTGGAGACAAATAATGTCTAGTTAGAAGAAGAAATATATTAACAAATAAACCTAATTAAACTAAACGATCCAGATACTATTCTTTTAGAAGAAGTTAGGAGCAAACTACTTAAAAAATTTGTAAATCGATGGATAAAAGTGAAATCAATAAGGGCAAAGAACTCAATATCAAGGAATTTGATTGAAATTTAGTTAACAATGTATTTTCAAAACTTGAAGAGCATGGTGAGTCATCTACAAGAAATACCTATTTTATAAGACCTGGATATGTTCCAATAAGACAAATGACCAATTTTTCTTTTGGGCTCATCCCCAAAAAAACCATGTCATTTAAAGAGATTAACCTTACCCTAATTAGCCAAACGAGTTGCATCGTAAACTTTGATGAAGCTCATAATAGAGAAGAAATATTTTGGCACTGAAAAAGAATATGAACAGTGTACTAAACTTGAATACCACATGGGCTACTGGAAATTTTCTAAACTATATCATACATAGTTTTTTTTTGGCACTGCTGCTGATTGAGATGAGGAATGTAAGAATGTATTAAAAATAATGGAATCACCAATCGCTATGTTCCAAAAATTATGTAAGAAAATCGAAACTAAGTATATTGGAGCTAAACTTGATTCTAAAGAAGAAGTCGGAAAGTGGTAAAGAAAGATTAATAACATAGAGCTCTAGGACATGAGGGAAATTATATTGTTGAATTCAATTAATATCATTACAAAATTGAGCACAATGAAGCCAATGTTGTTACATTTTATGACAATTTACCTTATCACATAAATTTCATAATCAATGAAAAATACATTGTATGACTTGAAAAAATAGAAGTCATTAATATCCTTGGTACAAGAATCTCTTATTTAAGAAAATGGGTTAATGACCAATATCTTGATCTCTAAAAACAAAATAAAATAAGGAAAATTTTTAACTTGTTGGGATACTCGGCATCAATGGAGAAAGGAACCTGAGAAGAGAAGAACTAAAAATTTTATAAGAGAAAGAGCTTTAACAAGCAAAAGGGAGAAAAATTAAAGAGAAAGTATTTTGACAAGCCAACTCCCAAAAGGAGAAGATTTTTACAAAAGTTGTCTATTGTCCTACAGTGAAAAAATAGTTGTAAGCGTTGGGCATGTGATGAAGCAAGGCATTATGCAAATGAATGCAAAAATAGTAAGAACAACAAGCTTATTGAAAACTTAGGTGGTTAGGTTATTTTGAGCTTAGCAAACGAGAAGCACTAGACCTAACCCTAAAAAAGAGCAAAGGAATTGTTAGGATAGTAGTGGAGGATAGATATGAACAAAGTGATTATGAAGAAACTATTCATATGATGAGTAGCTCAATTAGCCTAGACAACTTTTAAGAAAAACAATTTATAGTAGATAATGAGAACAAAGAGGCCAAAGGAGATTGGATCCTTTCTATAATACAACAAGAAGTGATCTATAAAAAATTTATCTTTCAATTAAAAAGTAAGTACACATGCAAAGTGATGGAAGGCGATTAGATATAAATTACTATGAGTTTAATGCGGGGTAGGTTAATCTAATCAACCGAGAAAATATCCTCGAGCATAACAAGGACCAAAAGCACACATACATTGATGTTGGAAGTCTCGAAGTCCAAATTACATCATCACAATACTATGACAAAGATATCAACCTTTATGTTTTATTCTATGACATTTTAGATACTAAATTTAATAATCAAATTATCACATGGATTAAGAGCAATTTGTGTAATGGTTTTGTAGGATTCAATTTTTGACATGGTTATTTTATAAGCCTAATAGATGAATTTGCTAAAAATTTTCTCTCTTAAGAAAAAAACTATTGTAATAGATATGAAAAGAGGAGGCTACCTGATACATATTAGAACCCTTGAGCTTGCACCAAAATAAAGAGATGGATTCACCTACTCAGAAGTCACTCGACACCAAATTACAACACATGACCTGCTTCATCAAGACATTTCACCTAGTAAACAGGCTCAAAAATTAATGATCTATGACTTTTTGAAAAGGTGCTTCGGTTTACTTTTGATATATATAAATATTTCCTATAGATATTTGCATTGTAATTCCCTAAAGTGGAAAAAATATCATATGTGTCCATGTAGAATTTTTGCCAGTAATTTGCTAAATTTACGCAAAGCTTGGTTCCTCACTAGTGTTGCCCAATTGATGTACATTTAAGTTTTATTAGTTTCCTAAGATGTATATTTTATCCCCATATGCTAAAGGAATTCCTTTCTAAATAGAAATGGTCAAAATTAAGAGGAATCTACATAAAATCTAGTTTTGGAGCAATCTTGTTTTTAGCCCTATTTAAGCTTCTTACAACTATAATCCTTAGCACTTTTCAATATTCAATGAATCTACAACCTCCAAGAAATAGGCTCTAAGTGGTGGCACCCCCATGGGTGGGGTACAACTTTCTAGAAGTTTCTTAGAAGATAGGGAAGGAATCTACAAATTATAACTCATAATAATTGTCATTTTACTTGGATCTTTGATTTGTTTCCTAGGATAATTTGTTAAACTCTCATTAATATACTTGCTCCACTAATGTAACATCTTATTCCCTTCATTTTGGGTATTTATAAACTCACTCCCCTTAATTTAAACTCAGATTTGATGAATGAATGGATTGAAGGGCCAGATGCCATTTCTTCTTTTAAAAATATCTTAATCTTTATATCTAGTTTAGAGTGGTGATTTAAAGTCTTTCTCTTAAAATTTCTCTTTGGTGGCTTAAGCTTTTAAGAAGATACTGGGTGGAAAGTGTTTATCCTTTTAGGATCTCATTTCTTAGGCTCTAATCTCACACTCACCTTGATTGTTTGATATTGAATCTAAAGAGAAGCATCCATTATTTTGTGTTTCCCATGTGTGTTTGATGATCTCGGGAGTTAAGGATTCAACTTATCAAGTTGGTATTAGAGCTAGAGCCTTTCTTTTGGCTGATTATTTAATCAAAACCTTCAACCCTATTGATTAAATCAAATCCTCACTTTTCATACTAAATCTAGGCCCGTAATCTGCACTTTTATCTCTACAAATTACTCTCATTTATCCACCTTAATCAACCCTCTTTAGCGCAAAAAGAACCCCCAAAATTGTCCAAACACAATTCCCAACCTAAACACAAAAAAAGTCTTTACAAAAATCACAGGAACCATTAGGACAATGACCACTACGGTCAGCCCGTGGCCCCAACCATGGTCTATGGTCACTCCCCACCCTCTTTGATCTCCCTTTTGTTTATCCTTTATTTTCCAAGAGCAACCCATGACCCCTCCTTGGTGATTACTACTCTCCCTGGTCCCTTGTTCTCGTTCTAATCCTTCACTTTTTGCCCAAAAACCCTCTTAAACTCTTGTTTTTCCATACCATGGAGGATATGGCCATACTTGAATATTAAGATTAGGTAAGAAATCTTAGAAGACAAATGGCACAAGTGAAGAAGGCTATGAAAGAATCTACTTGCATTGATGGCATTAGTTTGGATCCTACCATCTATTTGAGATGGTTTCAAACACTTAAGGATTAGTTTGGTGCCAAATAACGCTGAAATGAAGTGCTTTTTATAGCTATCCAAAAACTCCAAGGTTATGCTCAATATTAGCTTAAATGCCTTCGGAAGGGCAGTGCTCTTTAAGGTAAACCTAGAATCAAGACTTAGAGTTGGCTCAAGTCATACATTGATATGCAATTCAACCTAGATCAACTCTTTGAAGAAGAAACCTTGCAAGAGAACCCATTGTTACTTAATAGAAGACCAAGGTTCAAAAAGAAGAAGAGCCTACCATGGTTTAAGAAGAGACCAAGGAAGAAAATGAGATCATTTTAGATTTTGAAGAGAAAGAAGTTGAATAAAAACCCACTTTGGAGATTGTGCTACCTATTGTTTCTTAGACCCACTATTATGCTCTCCATTGTCTCAAGTTGAGGATCGAGGAAACATCACTAAACAAGCTCTATTTTCATTGCCAATGAGCAAGTTTAGAAATGAGACTTTGTATGGGACGTTTCCTTTAGGTGCTTGTCAAGTTTTTCCTATTGGATCATGATCGTTTGATTATTATGTGAGTTAAGATGAACATGATTCCTATAAACACCAAGGATAAGCATTAGTATTTGCTTCTTTATCCCTATCTCACAAATACAAACCAAAGAAGGGATATGAGAAAAACTTCTACATGAGTGAAGCACGAATGAGAGAAGCATTAGTAAGAGTAAGGCTATATTTACCTTACTCTTGATTTACTCAAACACAAGAGAGGAAGTGACACCCCTACACCCCTTCGTCAAATGAAGCCTTTCATGATGTGATGCCCCCTAATCATTATTGTCTACCTCTTATATGTGAGCACCCATCGCCTTTTGTGATGAATGGTGATGAGTACATTGGGATTTTCAACAAGCTAGGCTAATGAGTGCTAGATTGTATGCATTCAATTAATTTGAGAGCTGGAGCCCTATGAGTTTCAAGAACTCTTATATGTTCAAGAGAGGTGGAATTCTTAGCACCTTAGGTATTTTCAAACTCAAAGGTGGTAACAAGTGAGCAAGGTTGGTGTTGACAGATTTTAACCCTAAAGATTTGAGAGCAAATCCTTGTCCAGTGGAAAGGTTGATTAATATCGAGAACCGCTGAGCTTGCACCAAAATAAACAGATGGATTCACCTACCCAAAAATCACTCGACACCAAATTTAAGCGCATAGCTTAATTTATCAAGACATTTCATTTGGTAAATGGGATTAAAAATAATGATCTATGACTCATTCGAAAGGTGCTTGACTCTACTATTGGGAAATATAAATATTTCTTGTAGGTGTTTGCATTTTAATTTCATAAAGTGGAAAGAACCTCAAATGTGCTTGTGCAAAATTTTTGTCTATAATTCGGTGATTTGGGTAAAGCTTGATTTCTACTAATGGTGTCCAATTAATACAAATATAAGTTTTATTAATTTTCTAAGATGTATATTTTAGCACCCATGTGCTAAAAATTGGCATTGTTTGCATAAAATCCAATTTGGAGAAATATGGCTTTTAACTCTATTTGAGGTGATTGTAGCTGTGTTCCTTGGAATTTCTCAATACAGAATGATTTCACACCCACAAGGAAGAGACTCCAAGCGGTGACACCCTCATTGGTGGAGTATGACCTTCTAAAAGTTTCCTAAAAGAAGAAGAAGGAATCTTAAAAATTATAGTTCATGATAATTGTCATTATCTTTGGAATTTTTATTTTCCTAGGATAATTTTGAGAACTCCCATTGGTCCACTTACCCCACTAATATAACACCTTATTTCCCTCATTTTGGGTATCTATAGACCCATTTTTCTTATTGTAAACTCATATTTGATTAATGAATGAATTGAAGGGGTAAAGGCTATTTCCTCTCATAAAAATCTCTCAATTCTTATCTCTAGTTTAGAGTGGTAATTTAGAGTCTTTCTTTAAAACCTTCTCATTGGTGGCTTAAGCCTTTAGGAAAAATATAGGGTGAAAAATGTTTACCCGTTGGGATCTCATTTTTTGGGTTCTCATCTCATAATGACCTTGGAGCCTTGGAGCAACGGTAAGGTTGTCTCCGTGTGACCAAAAGGTCACGGGTTCGAGCCGTGGAATCAGCTACTGACAAAGTTAAGTTAGGCTACCTACAATTCACCCCTTGGGGTGCGGCCCTTCCCGGGACCCTCATGCACCGGGCTGCCCTTTATTTTATTTTATCTCATAATTACCTGGATTATTTGAGATTGAATCCAAAGGGTTCCATCCATTGTTTTTGTGTGTCTCATGTATGTTTTATGATCTAGGGAGTTGATGATTCATCCTCATCATTACCCACTACAATTATTTTAGAAAATAATCTATAAATTAGACAATATTATAGACCTAAAGATTAAGGTAAGAATGATAGACACAGAAAAAATTGAAAGTCGTATGCCAGTGCAAAAAATTCAAAGAAATTTTGATCCATAAGAGATAAAAATTGATGAGTCTTAGATAGTTAGCTTTACCAATTCTCAAAAATCAGTAAGAAAAATGTAATAAATATTGATGAAAATGAAAAATCATCATTAAACCCCAATTATTAGAAAGTACAAGTGTAAGATCCAAATGAGGAGAAGAGTCTTCAATAGCTAATGAAGAAGTTAAAGAAAATGATATAATTAGTATAACTAGTGAAATAAGTAGAATAAGTTTTGAACTGGAAGAAATAGTGTAGACCGACGTATGAGTTTGGATAGAAAGGTATAAGACAAGGACTATTAGTGATCTAATTTTTATGGATCAATCAGTCAAAAATATGACTATAAAGATATGTTATGAAGCCACTAATACTAATTCTAACAGTGTTAATACCCCTATATATATATATATATATATATATATATATATATATATATATATATATATATATATATATATATATATATATATATATATATATATGGTTAGAGGGATATAATATTTGTGATTATGTGCTTACATCAATCGTGGTTATTTTGTGTGCTTTGAAAAAAAATCTTTATTTTTAGAATTTATGTGAAGTAAGTCAAGCATCCTTTGCAAGTTGGAATAGCTGATAATAGTATAATGAGGTATAATAAAGCAATAGAAGGGGTATCCATTGAAACAGGAAGAGTCTAGCATCTTATAGGAGTTTGATGGGCCACTGATGAATCCTCTCATGATATACTTATTGATAATAATTTTCAAAGGCTATATTCTCCATACACACAAAGTAGAAGCCAAATCACATTCACAAGAACTGCTTTTTCAGTATCCACTGATAAGTTTAATAGGGCATACACTTTTCAGAAGATTAAATTCACATGGAGTTAAGGTAGGTCGAGAAATGCCATTACTAAAATGTGGTGAGAAAGTAATTCCCTACACAACGAGAAGTGGTACTAACAATCTCACTACTTCAGTTATCTATCAAAAAAGAGATTTTCGAACAACAAAAATAATTATACAAAGAACTTTACCTTGATAATCCCCTAAAATTCTAGGATAAGGATAAGACATTTGCAAAAATTACTTTATTAAATCTCGACAATATTATCCAAGTTAGACATAAGATAACATCTAAGAATTTGACCAGCAAATCAAAGAACTTATGGGGAAAAGGTTAATCACGAATAGTAAGGGTTCTCATGCCGGTCCTGCATTCATGGTGAGAGATCATGCTAAAGAAAAATTATGAAAAGCTAGAATGGTTGTCAATTACAAAAAGCTTAACTGTAGTATTGTCTTTAATGGTTATTATATTCCAAACAAAATAGTTATTTTCAATAGAATCCAAGAAACCTCTTCATTCTCGAAAATGGATGGTAAAAGTGAATATTGGCAGATAAAAATGGATGAAGAAAATATTCTTTTAATCACTTTTAATGCCTCAAGGACATTTTGAGTGGTTAGTGATTTCATTTGGTCGTAAAAATTCACCTCAAATATATTCCAAGAAGAATGGTGAACATCTTTAAAAATCCCGACCATTGTTGTCTGGTTTATATAAATGGCATTTCTTATCTTTTCTAATACCATAGGATAGCACAGAGATGACGTTTCAGTTATCTCCCAAAGATGCATTGATCATGATATTATCCTTGATAAGAACAAGTGCATTTCTGCTGAACAAGAAATAGAGTTTTTAGGTCTAGAAATAAAAACTGGATACATAATTTTACAAAGCATATTTTAGGGGAAAAAATAGAAAATTGAAGATAGAAAGCAAATAGAAAGTTGGATGTCTTATATATGCCTAGATTTCGTTAAAAATTTAGCTAAATTGAGAAACCCATTACAACAAAAGCTCAAGTTGGACATGGAACCTTAGTGATTCAAAAATTGTTCAAAACTTTAAAAAGATGTGCAAAAATCTTCACGTTCTTAAATTGGCTGATGAAGAAAATGATTTTATCATGAGCAATGAAGTATAGGACTCAAAATCAAAGAAGGAGAAAGAATATGCAAATATTGCAATTGAAGTTTTAATGAAGTAGAATACGATTACCCTACTATGGAAAAACAAAGTCTTGTAGTCATAAGGAGAATTGAAAAAATCTGAATTTTTTAGCCAAAGCCTTTTCTTATTCAAATAGATTGCAATTTGCAAAGGAATACTTGGTTTCGTGAAAAAAATTTATCAAATATGCAACCGTAAAGGCGAATGATAAACCTCTATTTTGACCCTACTTTGGCCCATATTTGACCTCTTTTCTCCCATGTTTTCAAGCTCAATCGTGTTAAGAGAAGGGTCGAATCAGCCTCCTTTACATATCTTTCGCTCATATTACATCTTCCTGTATTTTTAGGGACACTACTGAAGGAACATAAAGATAGATGATATTTAGCAGAAAGGAGTGCTAGGGAGGCAAGTTTAAAGCCGTGAAAAAGGTCGCTTAACGTCGCACAGAAGTCCCAAGGATCAAGCATAGATGCCCTATGCTGGGAGGCACAGCTGGGCACAGAAAACCGGCACAACCAGCCGGCCAGCCAAGTGGCACGGTCTGGCCGTGCCACGTGGCACGACCGTGCCATGTGGCCAGTCCAAGCGAGTTGTGCCAATTATTTGGCACGGTCCCACCGTGCCTCAAGGCACGACCTTGCTCCCCCTTTTGCCTTCGAGACTTAAAACTCCACCGGGGTTGTTTTATGGGGGGTCGAGTTTTCTTCTCTCAGACTTCTTTTTAGGCGATTTTTAGGTTTTCATTCATAGTTTTTGGCTTTCCATATCTGGTATTGAATTCATTACTTTGAAGATCGATCTACCTTGAGACAACGATTAATTCAAGTTTGTTCTTCCATTCTCTCCCTTTCATTGTTGTTGTTTTGGAGTTTAGTTGAATCATACCTAATTCTTTTATGGATGAATTGTTGGAATTTAGTACGATTTGTGGCTAATCTCCCTACTTGGGTTGGGATTGAAGCTGATTATGTTTAGCTGAATCAAAATCTAGCCCAATTCCTTTATTTTCTCATGCTTGTATTCATGATTTCTACTATACACACCAGGTGTTCGATAAAATGCTCGAAAGAGCATTCGTCCATTTTTATTCGGGTTTAGGGGAGCGTTGAAAGACGAAACCTTTATCTAGCATGGCTTAGTAGACAATTAGGATTTTAATATAAAAATAATTAAGGTTCTAATTGAGAGTTGAGATTGTGGATCTTATAATCCTATGACTTTAGTTCCATGAAAGTAGGTAACTACAGTTCTAGGATTAGTCTTTGACCCCTGAGAGAGGGAGGAGATGGGCTTAACTGGTAATCTATCTACTCACGATGCTTGGGATTGTTCGACTGGGTTAGTAATTAGTTCAGCTAACATAATCATGCTGTTGATTCCAACCTAAGTGTTTTAATATCCTGCTTTCTTATTCAATTCCTAGTTATTATCGTTCCTGTAGTTTACTCGTAAACTCACAACTTGATTTGTCTAGATTGAGTGTCTAAGTTAGTTTTGATACTCGAAAGCAACTTTCCTATGGATACGACCCGTACTCGCCGGTTGCTAGCTACAGCTACACCATGCGCTTGCGGTAACACATTTTATGACAACAGCGAGTCTTACGTTGGCAATTATAGCTTAATCAGTTTTCTTTCTCTGTTGAACTTATAAAGGGATAGAAGGATTCTCTGGTAGATAATTTAACTCATGATCTTGCAAATCGTGATTATTAGAGCAGAACTTCTGCTAGAAAAAGATAAAATCCAAAATGAAATGTCATTACTGCAAGAACCAGTCTCTCCTTCCACTACAATGCTTATGGACATTTTAGAATTTCATACAGAAAGTAAATCATGCTTTGGGTGGTTGTCTTTTGCCTATCTCATAGCATAGAGTTTCAACCTTTTCGAATTACAAATGAATTACTCAACGTGTCCTTATAAGTGCCCATGTTCAAGAAAAATGATTCAATGACTGGTATGCAACATATATCAACTACTATAATCATTATTCTTATGATATTTGGGAATCATGGAGTACTATAGCCTTCTTTCGAATAGATCTTGAGTTGGTAGTGTTAGATTCCTAGCAAATTCAATCCCTTTAGATAATTTCATCATGAAAGTTTGGGAATATAGAATGGTAGCTTACCTCATAGAAACTGCTAATCCGAAGTATTCATTCTTTGTAAGTTTAACTAAGTTTCAAAAGTGTATATTTAAAAGAATCCACTGGATATGTACATGTCCTAATGATCCATTAAAAGCTCTTGAAATAGAAATCTACATACTGAGGT